>WNYA01000679.1:55865-118521 GCA_019512145.1 Engystomops pustulosus
ATAAATAATACCGTCTATATCTATACGATTCCTAATTAGTAAGACATTCATACAGGCGAGTAAAGAATTACAATCATACTCTACTATCCTATATGAATACCGTCATATAGTCTATAAACTAATACCGTCTATATCTACTATTTCCTATATAATTATTGTTCATATAGTCTATTAAATAATACCGTATATAGTCTTATAAATAACCGTTGTGTATCTATATTCATATAAATAATACTGTGCACTATTTATAACGACTCCTCTTATAAATAATTACCGTTCTTCATATAGTCTATAAATAATACCGGTCATGATATCTACTATTATATTAAATAATACCGTCATAGGTTATATATTTAAATAATACCGTAATATAGTCTATAAATAATACCGTCATATAGTCTATAAATAATACCGTCGATGTATCTTTATCTACTATTAATTATAAAATAATCCGTCATTATAACGACTCCTCTTATAAAATAAATACCGTCCATATATCTCTATTACTCTAAAATATAATGTTATATATCTACTATTCCTATTTAATTACCATATATCGTCTATAAATTAATACCGTTGTCCCATGGTAATTCCTTTTTGGGACTACTATTCCTATTAAATAATACCGTCATATTCGTCTATAAAATTAAGGACCTTCATATAGTCTATAATAATAACATCATGTTATTTACTCTACTATTCCTATAAAATAATTAACCGTCATATAGTCTATAAATAATACCGGTCAATATCTACTATTACTATATTAATACCCATCATACAGTCTATAAATAATTGCCGTCAGTATCTCTGACTATTGAACTATAGTCATAACATTCATATATAAGTTCTAATAAATAATACAGTCATTATCTACTATACTATTTAATACCATCATACAGTCTATAAATAATACCGCATATATCTACGATTCCATATTAATTACCATCATACTAGTCTATAATAATACCATCATATATCTACTATCCTATATTTAATACCGTCTATGTCTATAAATAATACCGTCATATATCTACATTCCTATATTATACTGTCCATTATAGTCTATAAATAATACAGTCATATAGTCTATAAATATTACCGTCGTGTATCTACTAATTCATATAAAATTAATACGTCATATAACGACTCTCTCTTATAAATAATACCGTATATAGCTAGAAATAATCCGTCATGTATCT
This sequence comes from Engystomops pustulosus, assembly GCA_019512145.1. Taxonomy (NCBI): domain Eukaryota; kingdom Metazoa; phylum Chordata; class Amphibia; order Anura; family Leptodactylidae; genus Engystomops; species Engystomops pustulosus. The sequence continues at coordinate 57,068 of WNYA01000679.1, forward strand.
ACTATTCCCTATAAATAATACCTCATATAGTCTATAAATAATACCGTCATATAGTCTTATAAATAATACCGTCAATAGTCTTTATAAATAAACCGTCGTTGGATTATCTTATATTAATAAAATAATTACGTCATATAACGACTCCTCTTATTATAAATTTAATACGTCATATATTCTATTCCTATAAATATACCCAGTAATATATCTACTATTCCTATAATAATCCAGTCGAATATAGTCTATCGAATAATACTGTCTTATCTACTAGTCTATAATATATACCGTCATATATCTATATCATAAATTAATACCGTAGATACAGTACTATAATAATAATACGTCATTACACTATCTATAAAATTACCGTCATATAGTCTATAAATACTACCTGTCATAGTTATAATTACCAATATCTATAAATAAATTAATCACCGTCGATTACATCTATAAATAATACGTTAATATCTACTATTCCTATAAATATACTCTTATACTACTATCTATAAATACTCTTATTATCTACTATAGTTACATTCCATGCATATAGTCTATAAATGTACCGTCATATATCTACTATTCCTATAAAAATAATACTGTCAATAAGTCTATATAATAATACCCGTCATATAGTCTATATAATAAACGTCATTATCTACGTTTCCATATTATACGCTATATAGTCTATAAGATATACGTCATAAGCTCTACTAATAATTACCGTTGCATTATAGTCTAGAATGAATACCGTCATGGTAATCTACATCATATCCGATAAATATACCGTCGAATAACACTTATCAATCTCCTTATAATATAATTTCCAAGAATACCATATATCTACTATTCCTATAAAAATACTACCTTATATATCTACTATTTCTATTTAATTCCCTCATATTAGTCTATAATAGATACCGTCATCTGTATTACTATCATAAATTACTGTTTCATCTATAAATAAATACCGTCAACTATAGTCGATAAACTAAATACCGTCATATATATAGTCTCATAAAAATACCGTTCTATTATCTACTATTTCCCCATAAATATACTCTATATTCTACTATAATACCGTACACCGTCTTATTCCGTCATATAGTCTATAAATAATACCGTCATGGTATCTATATGATCCTATAAAATAATACCGTTCAATGTCTATTAAATAATACCGTAAGCAGTCAAATATCCGATTTCTACCCTAAATAATAAGCCGTGCATATAGTCTATAATAATTACCGTCAGTATCTACATTCCTATAAATAATACCGTCATATATAGTCTCTAAATAATCCGTCTATAGTCTATTTAAATAATAGTCATATAGTATATAAATAATACCGTCGTTTGTTTTGTTGTATCTACTATTTACTATAAATTATACCGTCATATATAGTCTAATAATATTACCGTCCATTATAGTCTATAAATAATACCTGGTCATTATAGTCTATAAAATAATACCGTCATATATCTACTATTCCTATATTAGTTACCCATCATACAAGTCTATAAATAATACCGTCTAGATCTACTAGTTCTATAAATAATACCTTTGTCATATAGTCCTAAATAAATAATACCGTCGTTGTAACTTACTATTTCATATAATTTACTACCGTCATATAGTCTATAAAGTAATACTGGTGTTATATATACCATTCCAAAAAATGATAAGGGTGATATTATAAATGGAAAATTTAGGAATTAATATCCGGGGTCCTTCCCATCTGGGGGGCTGCGGGGCTTGTGGTTTCTGTGGGGGTCTACCTGTGGAAGTGCCCCCGTTACATGGCTCCCTCCCGTACCAGCCAGTGGGTGAACTGGAGGCGTAGGGGGATTAGCGGCCCTTCTTCACATGCTGAAGGCAGAGGAACGCGGGGACACGAGGACGATGTTGCTGGCAGCTTTTGATCATGGTTGCGTTTGTTTGTTGTGTGACGGTTCTACAGAAATAGCAATTACAAAAAGCAGACAAAAAAAACAATAGAGAAAGAAATTGCAACCAATAAACAAAGAGGGAAGGAAAAAAGTGGAATGGAAAGCGGCCACCAAGGATTTTGGGAGCAAGCATGGGGGCGCCGCCTCCATTGTAACCTCCAGGTGGGAGATTACCTGCAGATTCTAGGGGGAACACAAAATTACATTTCCTGGGGTGTGATTATAAGACAAAAGCGGGGGAAGGACGACCACAACTTTTGTGACAAATGGAAAAGGTGGAGGCCCGAGCCCATATATAAAATATAACCTTATTGATTAGAGATGACGCGCACCCAACGTGGCCCCAGTGTCCCCCTGCCCCCCCCCCAAAAAAATTTTTTCCTCACCATGGCCAGTCAGTTGTTGAGGGGGCGTACAATTGCCGAATGACTGAACCCAAACACTGAACCTGAACAGTTGGTTGGGCGATCATTCTATCGTTTTATGTCGTTTCCACCACAAGGTGCAAAAAGAAGACAATGAACAATAAATAGTCAGTCGTATCACAACAGGAAACTGTCTATGGAAAATCTGGTATTTACCAACCTGAGTTCATCACTCTTGCTGTTTACTGTCTTTGGGTTTGAGTGGAAAAGTTTATTTTTTCCGTTTAACTACCAAAAAAGCTTAAATGTTATTATGATATAATGTATCTCCCTGAGGTCATGCAGGGCTTTTTATGGGCTAGCTACCCTTGGTACTTTCAGATCCTGAGAACCAAAGGTCTATAATTATAAGGCTCAGCGTGGTCTGAAGATAAATTCCATCACATACACAAAAGTACGGTGGAGTCCACCATCGTGGGAAAACAATCGTGAGGATTGATGGGCTCCCCCATTGTTGCAGGCACCACTATGAGTCCCAGAGTTGGACCACCCACAATAGTGTGGCAGATCCATGTGATGTGGAGTAGCCCCCACCCAATAACAACAAGTCTTGAGATTCCTGCTGAAGGAGGCCCTGGGATAAGTAGGGTCACCCTTAAGGAAAAAAACAAAATATGTTGTAAAATACAAACTATGATGTAACCTACCCTTACTCAAAGCATTGTGTTGATGGAAAACCTCAACACAAGAGATTTCTAGGAGGAGGGTTGCACATGTGAGACAGGAGTCTCTCCAGCACAAGCCAATGGGTTGTCCATTACTGCCCAGCACTCAGTGCGGGGAATCCGCTCCAAGATCTGAACAAAATCAATAAGGAAGGGTTTTAATGGTGGGGTGATCAGCGACCTAAGAGAGACCTGTGAGATGAGAAGAAACCTTTCGGAAGGACATCTCATGGGACCTCTCAGGAGATGGTGTTCTCCTAGGATAATGGAAATGTAGGTGTGGAGGATTGACTTTTTGACGTGGTCCAACCACTCACACCTGGTACCAGGTCTTGTTGCCGAGGTCGTGGTCGCAGACAGACAGTGGTTTTTTGTGGTTGTCTTCAGTTTTTGAGGGGACCCTAGTCTGGGTTTGGTTGCAGGGCTGATCCAGAAGGAACATCCTTTAGTTTAAGACGGCCAACTTGAGGCACCCAACCCTGAGAATGGGAAAAAATCCTATCAAAGGACTTCTCTAATCTACCAGGAAACCAACACCAACTGATCAGCATGGCCCGGAGGGTGTCACTGAGACCAGCTGCAACATGGGGAGGTTGGCTGGAGGCTGACCAGGGGCACACCCCCAAGCATTGACACGCAGGAAGACTTCAGCTCACCCTGTTAGTGTGACATAAGAGAGTGCAGTTAGTGGTCCGCACCCTCACAGATCTGCACCTGCTGTCTTTAGGCGCGTGACGGGGAAAGACCCTTATAATAGTAACACGGAGGCAGATGACCTGAAATAAGAGGGAGGGGAGATAGAGAATGTAGAATCGAGGATAAATGTGCCAGGAGCGTAGTTATAGAGTACAGGGTCCCTCCTTAAGGCTATACGACGACCCATAGCTTGGACAACCAGGTATAGTGTGACTATGGCGACCTCTTCGATGTGACCTTAGTTCCCCAGGCGCAATAGCAGAAGGCGAATCAATGAAGAGTAAGGTGTCTGTAATGAAGCTTTATTGATCATCCTTGTTCCCGACCAGCCACAAACTTTGAAAAATCCGAATTGTCACGGCGGACAAAAAATTTTTCTTCTTGTGAAGCAACAATTATAAAAATAGTTTCAGACCCGATTAACAATTTAACTTATGACAAACCTAAGGGCTCCCACATGTAATTGTTACCCTGCACACGCTTGTACTTCTATCTGTTCCACATCGGGGGCAGTAGTGTAAAGTATTAGTATTGTCACTGTTCTCACGAGTGAACTGAGTGGGTTTTTATTAAAGTTACACCCAGTTTTTGAGCATAATTGTAATTCGTTGTGTCAGTTTCTTATAGTGAAAGGAAACATTGTGCTTCTTCCCTGTGTCATGCGCGTACATAAAAAGATTCAGGGTTTTCGTCGTTAAAGTCTGAAAGGAACAGCGTCCCCATGAACATCTGCCGCAAGGAAGAGGAGAGGGCAGGAGGAAGAGGAGCAGGAGGAGGGTAGCAAGGGGAGGGAAGAGGCCGGAGACCAGCAGAAGGAGAGGAGAGGAGAGGAGGGAGGAGCAAAGAGGAGGAGCGGAGGAGAGGAGGAGGGCGGAGGAGGCGAGGAGCGAGAGGAGACGGAGCAGGAGGAGGGAGGAGAGCAGGAAGGGGCCGGAGCAGCGCGCAGGAGGAGGAGGACAAAAGGATTGCAGTGCAAATGATTATATTGATTGAAATTTGATTAGTTAATTGATTTGGGTAGGGAGGGAGAGAGAGGGGCGGAGGTGCAGAGGAGAGAGGGCAGGAGAGACGCGGAGGAGAAGGGAAGAGGGGAAGAGAGGGGAGGAAGAAGGAGGGGGATGAGAGAAGAGAGAAGTAGATGAGAGAGAATGGGAGCTGGGAAATGGAGGCGAGGTGAGAGGAAAGAGCAGGGAGAGGCGTAGAGAGAGTGGATAAAGGGGAAAATTAGAGAGGGAGGATAGGAGGGATAGGGAAAGACGTATATGTGGAAGAAGCGGAGGATGAGGGATATGAGGAAGGATGGTAAAATCGAAGAGGATTGGTGACGAGATGGGAAATGGCATGGGGAGGAAAATGCAAAGGAGATTATATGGGGATGAATATAAATATTTAGTATGATGGAATAGTAATTGCGGGAAAATATATATATATCTTATCAAAAAGATGAATTGTAAATATTAATCAGAAATTAATTTTGAATAAAAAATATGAATGAGGATTGTATAAATTATAAATAATATATGATATATATTTATGAGAAACATATTAGAGGAGCGAGGAGCAGAAAGCAAGAGGAGAGCAGGCAGGAGGAGAGAGAAGGAGCAGGGGAGGAGAAGGAAAGAGAAGGGAGTAGGTAGCAGGAGGAGGACAGGAGAAGGGCAGAAGGACACATCCAGCCTGGGTAACCGCAGATTCCCCGCCTGATCATCCAGCCTGGTACAGACAGACTCCCTCCTGCATGACCCTCAGCTGGTACCACCAGGACCTCCATCCTCCTGACCCATCCACCCTGGGGACTCAAGCAGGGAATCCCTCCATTCCTGACCCATCCAAGCCTGTACCCAGGGACTCCCCTCCTAAAACCATCCAGGCTAGGTACCGCCAGGACCCCTTCCTCCTGAACCCATCCAGCCTGGTACCGCAGACCTGCCCTCCTGGGACCCATCCAGCCTGGTAACTGCAGGACTCCCCTACTGTCGATTGCTGCCTGGGACAACAGGACTCCCCTACTGACCCATCAGCCCGGTTACCGCAGGACTCCTCCTCCTGACCCCATCCAGCTGCGAACTGCAGGGACTCCCTCTGATCCATCATCAGCCTGGTACTTGCAGGACTCCCTCCTGAATCGACTGCCTCTCAGACCTGCCACATACTGCCTTAACAGGACTCCCCTACTGACCCTCCACCCCGGTACCGCAGGACTCACTCCTGACCCATACCAGCCTGGGTACGCAGACATCCCTCCTGATCCCATTGCCTGGTACTGCAGGACTCCCCTCCTGATCCATCGCCTGGTACTGCCAGGATCCCCTCCTGACCCATCCGACTCCTGGTACACAGGTGACGAGAGAATCCCTCCTCCCATCGGCCTTGTCGGAGCCCACTTCCTGTGATGGCCTGTACGAGTTACTCCCCTATTAACCCATCTCGCAGCTGTACTGCAGGACTCCCTCCTGGTGAGCGCCGTACATCCAGCCCTCCTCATAAAGAAAGAGATGCGACCACCCCCCGGATAGCAATAAGCGGTTCACGAATCCCCTCCTGACCCATCCAGCCGGTACGCAGGACTCCCTTCTTGGAAGCACATCAGCGGATGGTTACCGCAGGACTCCCCTCATGCCATCCAGCCTTGGTACTGCAGGACTCCCCTCCTGACCCATCAGCCTGGTACTGCAGGATCCCCCTCCTGACCCATCAAGGCCTGGTTACCGAAAGGACTCCCGCTGACCCCCGATCCAGCCTGGTACCGCAGGGACCTCCCCTCAGCTGACCCATCCAGCGCTAGTTACGCAGGGCCTCCCTCTCCGACCCATCCAGCGGTACTGCAGCACCACCCTACTTGATTGATTGCTGCCTGGTACCGAGGACTCCCCCATGACACAGCCCTGGTACCCCAAAGCCATGGATTGCTGGAGCCACCACCAGGACCAAACTGCGAGCCTCTATGTACGTTCTCTGGCAGGACTCCACCTTCCTAACACCATCCAAGCCTGCCGGCTAAGCAGGTCTACCCTCAAAACTCCAGTCAGGTCGGTACCGCAGGGACCCTCCCCTCCTGACCATCCAGCCCTGGTACCGCGGAGACTCCCCTCGGGCCCATAGTAAGTTAATTAATAATCCAGCGGGTCCGGATACACGGGACCCAGGGATCACATTGCCATTCAATTTAATTTTGGCAACATTTACTGTTATCATCCCAAATGTATTTCCCTTGTGTATCGACTTAGAGCCGCATCTTTGTCAGTTTATTAAAATTAATGAATCAGAGCCTCCACCAGTAAGATTAGGAATTTACGGAGCTTTTAACCTTCCTCCGGCCACCAGGTGATCAAAGTGCACTGACAGCAAATCATAGTTCCCTCTGTACCATTTGTATATATGTTTTCATGCCTCGTGTAGTGGTAGGTTTAGGTGGTAGTCCTCTCAATCAGAATATAAGATCTGAGCACGGTTTTTTTTTGCTCAGTGGTTAGCTTACAAGCATTGCAGCACGGTGAGTTCAGTGGTTATCCACCTAAACTTCCATTGCAGTGCGGTGTGGCTCAGGTAGTTAGCATATTACAGCTTGCAGCACGTTGGCCTCAGTGGGTTAGCACTACAGCCTTGCAGCACTGGGGTCCTGCTATCAAGTCCCAGGGTAACATCTTTCTTTAAAGTCCAATACTATTGGTTACCAATTTAAATTGCTGAAATGGGATCAGACAACACTAAGGTTAATCGACGGGCGGCCACCCTCTATGGGCGCACACCAGTACACTCATAAGGGCCCCACAATGAAAGGGGGGGGAACACAGAGCGGTGATCACACAAGGTCCCCGACCAATCTTTAGGACCCTCTGTACAGGAGCTTGTATGGGGTCCAGGACCTGCCATTGTATTCTTAAGGGCAATTTGACTTGTTGGAGTGCCCCGCGGAGGGTCCCCCTCCTATCCCACCGCAACAGCAATTGTCTCCACCAGAATGCCCCCATAGATTGGGGACCCATGTACCCCCGGGAGCCCCACCCAAGTGACTCTATGTTGACCCTCCTTTTCAGGATTTGGGGCTCTCAAGTGACATCACTACATCGACATTCAATAACCTGGATTTCTATTTTTGGCTACAAAATAAATTAGATACAATAAAAAGTTGCGGTCCGTATTTAAGTCATTAAGCGCCAGGGCAGTTGCGCAGGCGCCGCTATCCCCGCGGGACATCGCTCGCTAGGTTCCCCGGATATCTCTATATAATTAGAGCGGACACAAGATCGTCGCCCTCGTTAAAATGAGAGAGTTGTGCAATAAAACGGCTCGTTGATGAATTACCCCCTCGTGTAGAGCGAGGACTTACCCAACACAGGATGGGCGGCTTTGGAGAGCACACACTGCAGGAGCAGCTTCATGATGGGATGTGATGCGAGGAAACCTCAGTCCTACAAGTGATGTGGAATATAAACAGTCCCACGGCTGGTCCCGGGGAGGCAGGGAGGGGCGACAGTCAGGGCGATGCTTATGTACAAGTGATACCTGCAAGTCAGGACCTGATGATCCCTGGAGGGGGATTATTACCACATCACAAGGTTTACAAGCCCTGATCAGTGGGACTAATAATCTTATAATTGATGAATAGGGCTCCCAGGTGGAGGCCACATCAGGATACGTTAGAAATCCTAAAGTTTATGTAGGGCTGAGTGGTAGTAGAGAGGAGTCAGAGGTCCCGGGGTCTACGGCTTAATGGAGACCCTTAAACTATTAGATCTTATCACCTTGTTATAGAGATGCAGAACCTACTGGAAGCGTTAGTGTCACCTTCAACAAAGAGGGCGGGGATCATAGGCGCGTTGCCCCAGGGACCCCACACAGTTTGCCCTCAAGGGGCCCCCACCAAGTCTGGGCAATTCGCCAACAGTGTATTTGGTCCGGGACTCCCGGGCCGAATCCCACTGATATGTGCCTGACAATAAGTCCCTGCTCTGCCATAGACGATCAAATGTAAACAAGATTGGGGCGGCCCCAACCTACCGCTGGCACGCAGTAGTGATGTGTGTGTGATGTCATGGCGCCGCTATAGCAGGGTGCCCACATCTTTGTTTTGTAAATCCGATATCCAACCCTGACACGCTCGGAGGATTGTATATATTTATTATGGGGGGGGTTTGTGTATATAGCATAATAGGAGTCTTGCTATAATCTTTATATAGGGAGGCTTGTATATAGTTATATAGGGGGACTGTATATAGTTTTTATAGGGGGCGGTTATATAGTTATTAATAGGGGGGCTGTATGTGGTAGATGGGGGCTGTATGGAGCTTATTGTTTGTGGAACTGTTGTAAGTTTGATAGGGGGGTGTTTTGGTGGTTGGCGGGTCGTAGTTTTTATATAGTTATTTTCTAGGGCGGGACTGTATATAGTTATATAGGGCGGTGGGTTGTATCGTTGTATATGAGTTATTATAGGGGGGAACTGTGTAAGTTTTTAATTGTTAAGGGCTGTTGATTGGTGGGGGGGCTGAATAGTTATGTGGAGTTTATATAGTTTATTATAGGGGGGGTACTGGATATGATTAGGCTGATGTAGTTATTATAGGAAGGCGGTGTTGTGTATTAGTTATATACGGGGGACTATATATAGTTATTATAGGGCGGGGGAGGCTGTGGGGAGCGGATTGGGTCGGAGGGGCGGGGTTTGATTTAGGGTGTGCGGCTGAATGGGCCTCGGAGGATAGGGGGGCTAGTGTATGGTAGGTTAGTATTAGGGGCGGGGCGGTATGTTTGTATTTAGTTTTATTTTTGTTATAGTAGATAGGGGGGACGTATATAGTAATTATAGGGGGGCTGATTTTTAACGTTTATAGGGAGGCTTTGTTATATAGTTGTATTATAGGGGGATTATATATAGGGAGTTATTAATAGGAGCTATATAGGGTTTATATCAGGGTTTGTATGGAGCTCGTTTAATAGTATTGGAGGTTGTAATAGTTATTATAGGGGGATATATATAGTAATGCGTGGGACGTGTATATAGGTATTGTTGGGGGCTGTTGTTATATTATAGTTATTTCTGGGGGGCATGCATAGTGGTACTGGGGGGGGGCTATAAATAGTGAGTTGCGGGAGCAGCTGCATATATATTATTACTTGTAGCTGCTTGTGACTTATAGGGAGTGTATGTGGGAGAGTATGGCGATGGGGATTTGTGTAGCTTATATAGTGGAAATATTAGAGGAGGGTATATAGTTATGCTGGGGAGAGAGTTATGAAGCGGATTTTTCTGTGCTGTTCCCTGTTGACACATTCAATGAGGGCCACCATTATTTTGCGGCCGTCCTCCTCCTCCAGGCTCCTCGGTCCTCCTCCTCCAGGCTCCTCGGTCCTCCTCCTCCAGACCCCTCTGCACCTGTAGTGAACCTGTTCAGTAATTTCAGATTGGGCAATGACAAGTGCATGTCCCGTGAGTCACACACAACACCCTTCACTTGGCACATACAGAGATTCGGGGCGGAGGGGAGACACATTCTTAGATGAAACTCTTAGAGATGACAATATGTAATAAACATATAAAGTTTGTGCAGATTCTGTGCAGTCCCATCATGGTCACATGACCACCATTGTACAGGTCCTTCAAGGTCCTTCAACCTGCAGGAGTCTTTGAGAGAGTTTCCCACCATAAATGTAGATATCATTGATCATGGCAGACACATGGGGCTCATATCGATGATACAGTCAATTCCTCTAGAAATGAGTCTAAAGAAGATGTGACCAACCAGGTGGGTGGACCAGTCATCGGGGGTGTCCAGACTCTGGGACCTGGGTCATTATGGGGGGGAGCTTAGTAGTAGAAAGCCTAGACTTTGTTGGTCACATCCCCTAGAAGGTAGACTAAGGGTCCTACCAATAAGGACTCCTATAACAGCTGAACGTGGACAGGACTGGCACTCTTCTAGGGTGGTCCAGGACACCACGGATGAATGGTGGCCATTAGATGTTAATGAGGTCAGACTTAAGTCATAAGAAATGAAAGGGAATTGAGCCTAGCGCCGTTATGAGAGTTGGACTCTCACCAATCAGAGACACCAATGATGAGACATCTACTCTGTCACCATTTCTGGTGGCCAAACCCCATAAAGTGTCCCTATTCTGTCTAATCTTCTTACAGGAGATGTTACTCGCCTGTAGCCAGTGTCTGGGCCATCATTCATCAGTGGTGTCCAACCTCTTGGACCTGCGCCTCTTTTAGGACAACCTCGCTCCTGTCAAAGTTGTCTGTACTGATGAGTCCTTCACCACACAGGATTTCACAAATCTCGGTCATTGGTAGTATCCAAACTCTTGGAACTGCATGACAAACTTCTGACAAAGTCTCCCGATACCCTGTAATCCCAACTCCTCATGTCTAATCCCATGTATATACATAACACGTGGGTGGGATGTGACCAACCAGGTTTAGGCCATCAGTTGGTCTCCACCCTCTTGGATCTGACTGTTTTCAGTATGCCATCTAGTTTCCATTTGGCAGATTCAATGAAGTTACCCGGTTCCCTGTAATCCATGCTAATCCCATCACCATACATAGACGGGATGTGACCAACTAGGTCTAGCCCATCAGTGATCGTTGAAGTGAATGGTACCTATTGACATGGTAGGACCTTGTAGCTCCTCAGTATCCCGTCTCTGTTTTCGCTGGTCAGACTCCTTGAAGTGCCCCCAATTCCTGTAATCCTAGCTCCTAGCATCTAATCCCATCAATATACATATCATATGGTGGGGATGTGATCAACCAGGTCTAGGTTATTAGCCATTGTTGGTGTCCAGCCTCTTGGACCTTGGTTCGTTTTGGTAGGACCCTGATGAGATGCCTGGCTCCTTGAAGTGTTCCCATTCCCTATTATCCCAGATCCTCTCGTCTAATCCCATAATTTACATCGCACATGGATGATATGTGACCAACCAGGTCTAGCTCATCAGTGATCTTTGGTGTCCACACTCTTAGACTTGGCCACTTTTGGCAGGACCCTGATGAAACGTCTCCCCAGTATACATCTGTCTTTACACTGGCCAGACTCTGGGAACTTCCCCGATTCCCTGTAATCCCAGCTCTAACCCCATTAGCAAACATATCACATGGAGAAGATGTGACCTGCCACATCCAGACATTCGCCATCATTGGTGTCCATCCTCTTGGGCTTTTGCCACTTTTGGTAGGACCCTGCTGAGATGCCTCCTCGGTATACCATTGGTTTCCACTGGCCAGGCTCCTTGAAGTGTCCCCATTCCCTATTATCCCAAATCCTGACATCTTATCCCATAACCATACATTGCACATGGATGGAATGTGACCAACCAGGTCTAGCCCATCTTTGGTGTCCCCCGTCTTCGCCATGGCCACTTTTGGTAGGACCCCGATGAAACGTCTCCCAGGATACATCTGTGAGTCCACTGGCCAGACATATCACATGGAGAAGACGTGACCCCCCACATCTAGACATTCGCCATCATTGGAGTCCATCCTCCACTTTTGGTAGGACCCCGATGAGATGCCTCCTCAGTATACGATCTCGGTTTCCACTGCGGAGACTCCTTGGAGTGTCCCCATTCCCAGTAATCCCAGCTCCTTGCGTCTAATCCCATTTACATACAGACAGATTATTAAGAGCTTCTCATTTTCCGGTTTTAGGAAACAGCGGAATCTGAAATGGAGCATTTACCCTACGTCTGCGGAGATACGAAGCCGCGCGGCGCCAAGATCAAGCTGAATAAATAACAATAAGCCGACGGACTAGAACAAATCCACAAAGAAATAAAGAGCAAAATCAACCAAATAAAAGCAAACACGCCGCGCGTCCTCCGCAGACACAATCTGATATTTATTTACTGACTACGCCGAAAGGTTATGACCCCCCCCCCGCTTCACACCGGCACCAACAGGGGGCGCCCAATCATTCCTAAACATCCGCCGCCAGGGCTCAGGATGAGAATGCCGCCAACACTAGATTGTACTTTATACCGCTATAATACCGGGATAAATATAATGTCTGAGTTTAAAGGGGAACTCCACTACAAGGCCCTGTAATCATCCATTGCTGATTGGCAATTGACTCCCTGATTCTGTGCAGAGCAGCCACAGCGGCTGCCAAGAGGGAAGGTGAATGATTACGTGCAGACTCAACAGTTGTCAGAATGAACAGGAGACCAATTCTGTGCAGAGCGCCCCCAGCAGCTGACGAGGAGGACCGTTTCTGTACAAAATGCCCCCAGCAGCTGCCAGGGGGTGGGAGGAGACTGATATTGTGCAGAGCACCCGAGTAGCTACCAGGGGGAAGGTGAACGGTTCTGTGCAGAGCACCCCCAGCAGCTCCAAGAGAGGAGGAGACAGATTCTGTGCAGATCACCCCCCGAGAGGAGGAGACTGATTCCATGCAGAGTGCCGTCTAGCAGCTGCCAGATGGAGGACAAGACTGATTTTGTGCAGAGCTCCCCCAGCAGTTGCCAGGGGGGGGGTGACCAATTCTGTGCAGAGCGCCCCACCCCCCAGCAGCTCCAAGAGAGGAGATGAGCGATTCTGTGCAGATCACCCCCAGAGACGAGGAGACTGATTCTGTGCAGAGTGCCCCCAGCAGCTACCAGAAGGGAAAGGAGACTGATTTTGTCCAGAGTCCTCCAACAGCTGACAGAGGGGGAATGAGGGGGTTCTGTGCGGAATGTCCCCAGCAGTTGTCAGAGGGAGCAGGAGACTAATTCTGTGCAGAGTGCAGCCAGCAGCTGATGAGAAGGACTGATTCTGTGCCTCCAGCAGCTGCCAGAGGGGGAAGGAGACTGATTATATGAAGAGTGCCCCCCCCCCACAGCTGCCAGAGAAAGGAAGTGGCTGATTCTGTGCAGAGCATTCTCGATAGCTGCCAGAGGGAGCAGTAGACTAATTATGTGCAGAGTGCCTCCAGCAGCTGCCAAAGGGGGAAGGAGACTGATTCTGTGCAGAGCGCCCCCAGTAGCTGCCAGAGGAAGGAAGTGACTGATTCTGTGCAGAGCATCAATAGCACAGAATCAATCAGTCTCCTGCTCCCTCTGGCAGCTATTGAGGATGCTCTGCACAGAATCAGTCACTTCCTTCCTCTGGCAGCTACTGGGGGCACTCTGCACAGAATCAGTCTCCTTCCCCCTTTAGCAGCTGCCAGAGGGAGTAGGAGACTGATTCTGTGCAGAGTGCCTCCAGCAGCTACCAGAGGGGGATGGAGACTGATTCTGTGCAGAATGCCCCCAATAGGATCCAGGGTGGCTGGATGAGAGCCATGGACTGGGATATGTAGAGCCTGCCTGCTTGTCTCCTCTTATTATCAGTTGTTTGCAGTTCCCTTATTGGCCAGCAGGTGAACACTAAGGAGCATCGTCTGCTCCGTGATTCTTTGTTGCCAGTGACGAGTATTGACATAATTAAAAACAACCAAAAGCCGCGACTCATTTCATGTTCTTTTATTTTACAAGGTCAAATAAATTAATGCAGTCGCTGGCAGCCATGCAATTACATCCCCCGCAGTAACCGCCACACGACGTGGACGGCTCCGCGGCACCAGGGGGCGCTATGTGTCAGGCGATTGCTGCAGGTTAATTAACCGCGCGGTGTCCTGTCTGATACATTGTACTGGCGGCCGCTAATGAAGAGCGTTCCTGTTACGGTTTTAATTAGCGCATACATCTGGGATTTGGCGGATATGGCGACACTTTCTGTGTAGTATATTACAGTAATAATTACGGCCTCTGCGCTGCGGTGGGTGCAGTGTAATAAAACAAGGGCCGTTATTAAGGAGCCGCTCATTAGCTGAGATTAGACACCGGGTGACGGATCTACGCCGCCTGATAATACACAGCGAGCAATGACGCCCCCTGCAGCCCCCAGCCATTGCACTGTATATGGGGAGGAGGTGGGTTACACAGATAGATAGGGACCCAATTAAATAACAATGAGTTAAATATTTAAAGGGATTCTACAGGATAGGAAAAACATGGTGTAGTAACAGCGCCACATCTTCCCACAGGTTGTGTGTGGTATTGCAAGTCAGTCTCACTAATCCTACAACTGCAGAGAGGACCCGGCCTGGTGTACACATACATAGGCAGCTCTGGACCAGACTTTCTTACTGTGTAATCAGACCTCACACTGCTGTGCTCTGTGCTCTCTGCAGCCAGTGTTATGTAATTTTTTTGTAAAAAAGGAAAAACTCAACAGTTACAGCATTGTCAGTTAAAAGCGCAACCTGCTATAAGAATCACTTAGTATATACAATTTTGGTCACCTGTGATATGACAAATATATGTGTTTCGAATTTTATGGTTGGGCAGGGACGATCTTTTTATGAATAGCTTCTGACAGCTTCGCCACAGAGAATACATTATCTAAGCTATGGACAATGTTTTTGTTGTTGTTTGAATTAGCTTCCCGTGATCCAGCGGGGCATGGAACCGAGGGCCACTCTGTGTGGTTACGCTCAAGGCATGTATCAGTGGACATCCAGCCTCTGGTCGTTGTCTCAGGGGTCTCTTTCTATGTGTAGGGCCTACAGAGTAGTACATAGGAATGTTCAGCAAGCTAAAGTAAAAGCTTATATAACCTGTGTACCGTGGATCAATCTAGCCATTGTCAGCACACCCGCCAGCTCAGTATTAGGTTTTTGCACCTGCGGGTATCCTTCAGTATTGCTCAGGAGAGTTCCCCACTCCCACTCTGCCCCTGAGGCGGGCTCCGGAGTGATGAACGTGATGCCCACCACACCGACCGCCGTGGAGGCGTGGCGCTAAAACATGCCATCGCCCGAAAGTCACATTGCCCGTAAGGGGAGATTTATGTCTAGACTCACTAGGTGATCAAAAAATTGTGACACTCTCAGGGGAACAAACTGCTTAGAGGCTATAATGTGTACTGGTTGAATAACACTGTTTTTTTTGAAATGAACACCTTCTGTTATCTTCACTGCCCTTAGGGCGAGAAACCCTCACGCCGTGTTCTTAACTTAGTAAATGATCCCGTGGCTCTTTTTACATTGCTTACTTGGTTTGTATATTGATGTTGTGTGTGAGCTGGATTGCCCCACCGCCTCTAGCCGTGCGCCTTCTCGGTCGGCGCCAGTGCCTATAGCAGAACGGGGAGACGACATGTGGAGCTGTCCAACAATTATTGCATCTACATTCAGTGTCAGTGGGTGTAGACGAATTCTTAACTTATGTCACAATGAAATTGTTTTTGTGGATTTTTTGTTACTGTGTAATCTATTATCTTGGATTAATACATGGAGCATGAAGTGTATAATGATGGGGGGTGGTTTGGGGTCTTTTTTTATGTTATATCAGTATTTATTATAGGGCGTGTAACGTACTCACCACATTCCAATATTTAGCACATGATATTTATCTCTGATTTCCATAACAGGCCACCATAGAGAATAAGTACAAGATTTTATTGTACAAACCTCCCAATGATCTCAGCTATTGTTCATAATAAAAAAAAAAAAAACCAAATGCACCAAAATTATTCTGCCCAGCAGTTTCCAGACATTTATAGGTTGTAAAGAAGTGAAAATGGGATGTTCACATTCACTGAATATATAGAAGGGATCCCAACAACCCAACCCCCCCCCCCCCCCCAAAAAAAAAAACCTCCTGACGGGTTACATGTACCAGGACTTCTGTGACGTCTCCTGCACAATTCCTGCAGCCATTACCTTGGGACTTTTAGGAGAATTTCTTCCGAAATAGTTTCCAGAGTGCTGTTCCTCCGACCCTCATAGATCTTCTGCCTGATGAAGGGTTAAGGGTTAAGGGTTGGGATATGGTGGGGGCCCGACGTACATGAAGACACAGTCATGTTTACTGATTCAGTGTCATGCAGCCTGGATGGTCCAGATGGATGGAGTAGTGGATGGAGCAGAGGGGGAGAGTGGATGGTTGCTGGATGGCCACCATGTCCCAACAGGCTTGTGACGCCAGCAAGAAGGTGGTGGATTCATGTGTTGGGCCGCGTATCATGGGAGAGATGGTCGGCCCTTTAGGGTCCCGAAGGTGCGAAAATGACGTCGTCCTAGAGTCTATAGTGTTTCTGACTGACCACTTTCTTACACGGTACAAAAAGAAGAATCTGGAGCTAAAATCCTCTTCATGCAGGACAATGCCCCATCTTCACGCAGGACCGGCTCATCTTGAGGACATGCGCCATCTTCACGCAGGACAATGCGCCATCTTCAGCAGGACAATGCCCCATCTTCATGCAGGCATGCCCCATCTTCACGCAGGACAATGCCCCATCTTCACGCAGGACAATGCCCCATCTTCACGCAGGACAATGCCCCATCTTCACGCAGGACAATGCCCCATCTTCACGCAGGACAATGCCCCATCTTCATGCAGGACAATGCCCCATCTTCATGCAGGACAATGCAGCATCTTCATGCAGGACAATGCCCCATCTTCATGCAGGACCGTGCCCATCTTCATGCAGGACGTGCCCATTCATGCAGGACAAGGCCCATCTTCATGCAGGCAAGGCCCAATCTTCATGACAGGACATGCCCATCTTCATGCAGGACAATGCCACCATCTTCATACGGCCCATCGTCATGCAGGACCGTGCTCCATCTTCATGCAGGACATGCCCCATCTTCAGGCGGACAATGCCCCATCTTCATGCAGACCGTGCCATCTTCATGCAGGACAATGCCTCCATCTTCATGCAGGACAATGCCCCATCTCATGCAGGACCGTGCCTCCATTCATGCAGGACAATGCCCCATATTCATGCAGGACCTCATCGTGCATCAAATGATCTTGCGACCGTTGCCCCTCTTAGAATCATGCAGGAGCTAATGCTCCCATCTTCACTGAATGGACCAAGGCCCCATTTATAGACATGCCTTTTCAGGACCGTGCACCATCTCAGGCAGGGACACAATGCCACCATCTTCATTGCAGGACCGTGCTCTCATCTTTATGCAGGACAATGCCCCCAGTGCCCATTTCATGCAGGCACAATGCCCCATCTTCATGCAGGACAGTGCCCCCATCTTCATGCAGGACAGTGCCCCATTTCATGCCAGGACAGTGCCCCATCTTCATGAGGCCATGCTCCATCTTCATGACAGGACAGTGCCCCATCTTCATGCAGGGCAGTGCCCCACTATGAGGACCCGTGCTCCATCTTCATGCAGACGTCTCATCTTCATGCAACCGTGCTCCATCTCAGAGGACCGTTGCTCCATCTTCATGCAGGACCAATGCCCCCATCTTCATGCAGGCAATGCCCCATTTCAGCAGGCCCGTGCTCCATCTTCATGCAGGACAATGCAGCATCTTCATGCAGGACAGTGCTCCATCTTCATGCAGGACAATGCCCCATCTTCATGCAGGACAATGCCCCATCTTCATGCAGGACCGTGCTCCATCTTATGCAGGACAATGCCCCATCTTCATGCAGGACAATGCCCATCTCATGCAGGACAATGCCCCATCTTCATGCAGGGAAATGGCCAATCTTTATGCAAGGACAATGCCCCATCTTCATGCAGGACAATGCAGCCTCTTCATGCAGGACAATGCAGCCTCTTCATGCAGGACAATGCCCCATCTTCACGCAGGACAATGCGGCATCTTCCCGCAGGACAATGCCCCATCTTCACGCAGGACTGTGCTCCATCTTTATGCAGGACAATGCCCCATCTTCATGCAGGACAATGCCCCATCTTCATGCAGGACAATGCCCCATCTTCATGCAGGACAATGCCCCATCTTATGCGGACATGCAGCCATCTCATGCAGGACAATGCCCCATTTCATGCAGGACAATGCCCCACATCTTCATGCAGGACAATGCCCCCATTTCATGCAGGACAATGCCCCATCTTCATGCAGGACACATGCACCATCTTCATGCAGGACATGCACACCTCTTCGCAGGACAATGCATCCCTTCATGCAGGGACAATGCAGCTTTCAATGCAGGAACAATGCAGCCTCTTCATGCAGGACAATGCCCCATCTTCATGAGGACAATGCAGGCCTCTTCATGCAGGACAATTGCCCCATCTTCACGCAGGACAATGCGGCATCTTCACGCAGGACAATGCCCCATCTTCACGCAGGACCGTGCCCACTTCACGCAGGACAATGCGGCTGGCATCTTCACGCAGGAAAATGCGGCATCTTTCCGAGCAGACATGCCCATCTTCCACGCAGGATGTGCTCATCTTTATGCAGGACAATGCCCCATCTTCATGAGGACAATGCCCATCTTCATGCAGGACAATGCAGCATCTTCATGCAGGACATGCGCATCTTCATGCAGGACAATGCCCCATCTTCATGCAGGACAATGCCCCATCTTCATGCAGGGACAATGCCCCATCTTCATGCAGGACAATGCCCATCTTCTGCAGACAAGCAGCCTCTTGCAGGACAATGCCCCATCTTCAGCAGGCAATGCCCCCGTCACGCAGGACAATGCCCCATCTTCACGCAGGACAATGCCCATCTTCACGCAGGAAATGCCCATCTTTCAGCAGGACAGCCCCATTTCAGCAGGACAATGCGCTGCCTCTTCAGCAGGACATGCTCCATCTTCACGCAGGACAATGTGGCCTCTTCACGCAGGACCATGCCCCATCTCACGCAGGACAATGCAGCCTCTTCACGCAGGACAATGCCCATCTTCACGCAGGACATGCGCATCTCACGCAGGCCGCCATCTTCACGCAGGACAAGCAGCCATCTTCACGCAGGACAATGCGGCCTCTTCACGCAGGACAATGCGGCATCTTCACGCAGGACAATGCGGCATCTTCACGCAGGACGATGCGGCCTCTTCACGCAGGACGATGCGGCCTCTTCACGCAGGACGATGCGGCCTCTTCATGCAGGACCGTCACAGAAGGTCCTGTGCTTCATGTAACATAAAAATTTGGTTTATTTCTATATTTTTTCCTATTTATTATTTTTTTTTTTCCTTATTTTTTAATTTTACCATCTTACTTGATCCCTTGGTGCAACGTCTGACGTTGTGCTCGGCTTCCAATGACACGCTTGGATTGCCGCACATGCGCCATGACATTGGTTTGTCCTGCTGGACATGGGGCAGCCTTGTGACTAGTCCGTGGCACAGACGCGCCAGGTCCCTGATGACGCGTCCGGGGCCAGACATGTGTGTAAGCCTCATGTTGGCTATAAACAAGTTGCTACAAGCCCCCTGGGTGCAATCACTTGCCATCGCTTCCTCCATTCCATTGCACCTCGGCGAGCGTTATTAACTCTTTTCCATGGGTAAAATGTAGGTTGTTGCTATGTTTATGTGATCCCCATGACTACAAGGAGCCTTTATATTTGTATATTCTGCACATCTTTTAGTCTTTGATGTTTTCTAACCCGTTTCCCCTCCCCCTTGTCTCCCGCAGGGCGCTGTGTCTGGCACAGCAGGGTTATGAGGTGATCGGCTATGAGGAGATTGCTGAATTACAGTCGGCGCTGGAGAGAGGAGGCATCTCGGAGATGGTCAGGTTCATCCAGAGCAGCTTGGACTCTCTTCTGGACACCCGTTTTGACCTGGCGTTAATGGGGGGTAACCCGGGCTTCCGCCACTCTGTGTTGAACGCTCTCCGGGGACTGAAGGATGGCGAGGATGGTTCTGCCCATGGAGGAAACCCAGAGAACCCCATTGAGTATGCCAGTCTCAAGTACCCCAAGGCCAGTCTATGGGACCTTCCCGGAATGGAAAGTCTGGAGTCTCAGCCCAAGAAGTATCTGGAGAGCGTTCACATCAGCCGCTACGACGTCACCCTGCTGTTCCTCACGCCCTGGCAGGAGGCCTCCAGCAGTTACCAATCTCTGGTCCATGAGCTAAAGAAGGAGGGGAAGAAGAGCGTCTTCATCCAGGACTGTGACGACCATGAGGTGCCACCAGGACCAAGAGAAGATCAAGTCTTTGTTTTGTCGCCTGTAAAACTCCCCGGGCCAGAATTCCATCGTTTTTTGGGATACCTGGAGAAGAAGTTGCCCAGCCATAAGCTGCGGGCGTTCATGTTGTCCCTCCCGAATCTCTCAGCGGAAGTCATTGAGAAGAAGAAGGAGGCTCTGTCCCAGGAGGTCTGGAAGGTGGCTCTCCTCTCCAGCCTGGTGGCCAGTGTCCCCGTCCCTGGCGTGGGCATAGCGTGTGACCTCACCCTGCTCACCGCCCGTCTGGACACGTATCGTCAAGAGCTAGGACTGGATGCTGACTCGCTCGCCAACCTTTCCCATAAATCGGGGGTCCCGGTCCCCAAACTGATGCTAGAGATCCAGAGCCCCGCAGGGAAGGGGGTGACGCGGGAGCTGGTGCAGAAGATGCTGGGGTCAGCCACGGGGATCGGCCTTGAGGTGGCCGGGGTGTTCCTGCATAGATTTCCTCTTCTAGGTCCCTTGGCCACTGGGGGCATTGCTTTCCATGCCAGCTACCTGGTACTGAGCCGCTGCCTGGAGGCCATGGCCGAGGATGCGCAGAGAGTACTGTCCAGAGCGCAGGCGCATGTCTAGAGCGCATCATACTGCCCCAGCTGCTATATACAATACATCCTGCTGCAGCATCTGTCATATCTGCAACGTGTAAGACTGGAACGTATGCACTTTTTTAGTTTCTTAAAGCGAATGTGTAAGCTGTTACCATACAGACTGCAGCCAGTGCTGACTATTGTCCCTGGAGAGACGTGTAATCATACCGTGCTGTGCATGTTGTTAGTAGCAGCAGGACTGTGACATATGGATTAATGTTCCAGGATTGTAGCTTCTCCAAGTGCACTGGGGGCGTGTCCTCACACTGCTGTGCTCTGTGCTCTGTGCAGCCAGTGATAGGTATTATCTCTGGAGATGTGTAATCAGACCTCACACTGCTGTGCTCTGTGCTCTCTGAGCCAGTGTATGTACTGTCCTGGAGAGATGTGTAATCAGACCTCACACTGCTGTGCTCTGTGCTCTCTGCAGCCAGTGTTATGTATTTGTCCCTGGAGAGATGTGTAATCAGACTCACACTGCTGTGCTCTGTATTCTCTGCAGCCAGTGTTATGTATTGTCCCTGGGGAGATGTGTAATCAGACCTCACACTGCTGTGCTCTGTGCTCTGTGCAGCCAGTGATAGGTATTATCTCTGGAGAGATGTGTAATCAGACCTCACACTGCTGTGCTCTGTGCTCTGTGCAGCCAGTGATAGGTATTATCCCTGGAGAGATGTGTAATCATACCGCTGTGTATATTTGTTAGTAGAAGCAGGACTGTGATATATGGATTTCTATTCCAGGATTGTAGACTAGGGGCCTTTCTATACAGAAAGCCAAGTGCACATCAGTGTGAGGACACATCCCCAGTGCACTTAGATATGGATTTTTATTCCAGGATTGTAGCTTCTCTATCACAGTTCTGCTGCTGCTGCTACTAACAACATATATAAAGGTTTGATTATGCATGTTTCAAGGGACAATAATAATACTGGCTGCACAGAGAACGCAGTGTGAGGACACACCCACAGTGCACTTGGAGAGGCTCAAATCCAGTAATATAAATCCATCTATCACAGTCCTGCTGCTACTAACATACAAAAAAGTCTGATTACACATCTCTCCAGGGACAATACATAACACTGGCTGCAGAGAGAACAGAGCACAGCAGTGTGAGGTTTTGATTACACATCTCTCCAGGGACCAATACATAACAATGGCTGCAGAGAGCACAGAGCACAGCAGTGCTGAGGTCTGATTACACATCTCTCCAGGGACATACATAACACTGGCTGCAGAGAGCACAGAGCACAGCAGTGTGAGGTCCTGATTACACATTCTCCAGGGACAATACATAACACTGGCGCAGAGAGCACAGAGCACAGCAGTGTGAGGTTGATTACACATTCTCCAGGGACAATAATAACACTGGTGCAGAGAGCACAGAGCACAGCAGTGTGAGGTCTGATACACATCTCTCCAGGGACAATACATAACACTGGCTGCAGAGAGCACAGAGGCACAGCAGGGTGAGGTCTGATCACATCTCTCACAGGGACAATACATACACTGGCTGCAGAGAGAGACAGAGCACAGCAGGTTGTGAGGTTCTGATTACAAATATCTTCCAAGGACATTGTCCTGCATGAAGATGGGGCATTGTCCTGCATGAAGATGGGGCATTGTCCTGCATGAAGATGGGGCATTGTCCTGCGTGAAGATGGGGCATTGTCCTGCATGAAGATGGGCATTGTCCTGCATGAAGATGGGGCATTGTCCTGCATGAAGATGGGGCATTGTCCTGCATGAAGAGGATTTTGCTCCAGATTCTTCTTTTTGTACCGTGTAAGAAAGTGGTCAGTCAGAAACTCTATAGACTCTATGACGACGTCATTTTCGCACCTTCGGGAACCCTAAAGGGGCCGACCAGCTCTCCCCATGATACCGGCCCAACACATGAATCCACCACCTTCTTGCTGGCGTCACAGCCTTGTTGGGACATGGTGGACATCCAGCAACCATCCACTTCTCCATCCATCTGGACCATCCAGGGCTGCATGACACTGATCAGTAAACATGACTGTGTCTTCATGTACGTCTGGGCCCCCTAACCATATCCCAACCCCAACCCCATCATCAGGCAGAAGATCTATGAGGGTCGGAGGAACAGCAGCTCTGGGAAACTATTTCGAGAAGAAATTCTCCTAAAAGTCCCAAGTGTAATGGCTGCAGGAATTGTGCAGGAGACGTCACAGAAGGTCCTGGTACACGTAACCCGTCAGGAGGTTTTTTTTTAGCTGCACATCTCTGGCCGCCTAGCGGCAGCACTATAGGGAGGCTTAAGTACACCGCGAACACCCTGTAGCCAGTAACTAGCCGCCAACGCTGCATCTGGCCGCCTAGCGGGCAGTCCATAAGGGAGGCTTGTACACGCGCACCCCCTGTAGCAGTAATATCCGCAAGCTGCATCTGCTGGCCGACTAGTCGGCAGCACATAGGGAGGCTTGTACACCGCCGCACCATAATCCTGGTGACAGTAATAGCCCCAACGCGTGCATCTGCTACTAGCGGCGCAGCACAATAAGGTTAGCTTGTACACCGCGACACCCTGGTATCAGTAATAGCCGCCAACGCTGCATCTCTGGTCCCGACTAGCGGGCCACATAATGGAGGCTTGTACAACCGCACACCCGGTCATCATTAATACCGCCACGCTGCATCTCTGGCCGACTAGCGGGCAGACACATAATGGAGGCTTGTACCCACCGCCACCCTGGTAGCAGTAATAGCCGCCAACGCTGATACTTTTTGTCTTTTATCATTTTTGCCGACTAGCGGGCGCACATAAGAGGGAGGCTTGTACAACCCCGCACCCCTGGTAGCAGTAATAGCGCCCAAAGCTGCATTCTGGCCGACTGCGGCGACACATAAGGGAGGCTTGTACATCAATACAACAAAACGCGCACACCTGGTAGCAGTAATAGCGCCTCTTGCCCAATAACAGGACTGAGGGCGGCGGCATCTTGGCCGTTCACAATACGAGATTTATCCGGATACGTTGTGCTCCTTATGGGCTTCACATCTAACACGGCTCTCGGAGGCGCAGCACCAGGCGTCGCGTCTAATTACAGCTGGGAACGACAGTGAGAAAACATCACCTCGCGACATTAACAATCCCCTTGGAATCCTCGGCTGTCTGGCCGGCTCGTCATAACACCAGCAATGTTATCCGCAAATGGGGAGCGGGCGCATTACCTCCACACCGTCCCCCGCCCCCGCTAATCACCCGCTTAAATGGGGAGCGGGCGTCATTCCCCTCCACACCACCCCCTCCCCGCCCATCACCCGCTAAACTGGGAGCCGGCGCATTACACTCACACCCCCCCCAGCCCCCTCTATCACCCTAAGATGGGGAAAGCTGGGCGCATTACCCACACACCTCCCCCTCCCCCGCCCATCACCCGCTAAATGGTGAGCGGCGCATTCCCTCACACCGACCCCGCTAATCACCGCTAACATGGGGAGCGGCCCGCATACCCTCACACCCCCCCGCCCCCGTAATCATCAACCTAAATAATACACATATAAAGAACCAACACCGTCCTCCTGGACTCTCCGGTCAGGTACCCGCCAGTGCGCGGACAGGATTAGGGTGATGGCACATCTGGCGCTTTGGACAGATTTTGGCGTTTTTAAACATCCGTGTAGAAGGCAGGACTCTCCCAGACTCTTCCAGACCCAAAACGCCCTCAATCCTCCCCCCCGGGACCAAAGAGCGGCCCCCCCCCGCAATAGATCTCCCCGACCAACAAGGCTCCCCCGCCAATAGCTCCCCCCGGACAAAATGCGTCCCCCCCGCAAATAGCTCCCCCCGGAACAAAAGCGCCCGCCCCCCCCCCGCCACATACTCCCCCCCCCGGACCAAAAGTGGCCCCCGCCAATAGCTACCCCCCGGACCAAAAGCGGCCCCCCCCCAAGTACTCCCCCCAGACCAAAGCGCCCCCCGCCATAGCTCCCACCCGGACCAACAGCAGCCCGCCAATAAACTCCCCCCGGACCAAAAGCGGCCCCCGCCAATAGCTCCCCCCAAACCAAAGCGGGGCCCCCGCCATACTCCCCCCAGACCAAAGCGCCCCTGCCCAAAGCCTTCCCACCGGACCAAAAGCGGCCGCGCCCCACTAGCTCCCCCGGACACCGCGGCCCCCGCCAATAGCATCCCCCCCGGACCAAAGCTCACCCCGCAATAGCTCCCCCCCGGACCACAGCGCCCCCGCCAATAGCTCCCCCCGGTACCAAACGCAGCCCAGCCCGCCAGCCACCCCACGGACCCAAGCGGATCGCCCCCGCCATAGCTCCCCCCGGACTCAAAAGCGGCCCCGCCATAGCTCCCCGGACCAAAAGCGGACCCCGGCCAATAGCTCCACCCCCCGGTGAACCAAAAGCTGGGCCCGCAAATACCCTAAGCGGCCCCCGCCAAGCTCCCCCCGGAGAACCAAACAGCGGCCCCGCACTCCCCGGACCAACAGCCCCGATAGCTCCCCCCGTACCAACAGCGGCCCCGCCCATAGCTCCCCCGCCGACCAACAGCGCCCCCCCCCCCAATACCTAGTAGCTCCGGACGACCACGTCCCCCCTCATATCCCCCGCGACCAACAAGCGTCCCCGCCAATAGCTCTCCCCCCCCGACAAAAGAGCCCGCCAATAGCTCCCCTCGCCAATAGGCCGCATCCCCCCGGACCACAAAAGCAGCCCCCGCCAATAGCTCCCCACGACCAAAGCGGCCCCCGCCAATACTCCCCCCGTGACCAAAGGCAGCCCCGCCATAGGCTCCACGGACAAAACGGCCCCCGACAATAGCTTCCCCTCCCCCGGCCACAAAGCGACCCGCACCATCTTCCCCCGGGACCAAAAGCGGGCCCCCGCCAATAGCTCCCCCGCCGACCAAACAGCGGCCCCCGCAATAGCTCTCCCCCGGGAACCAACAGGCCCCGCCAGCCAATAGCTACCCCCGGGACCAACACGGCCCCGCGCTAGCTCCCCCCCGCCGTACAAAAGCGCCCCCGCCAATAGCTCCCCGGGACCAAAACGCAGCCCCCGCCAATAGCTCCCCGGACCAAAGCTGCCCCCGCCAATAGCTCCCCCACGACCAAAAGCGGCAGAGGCCATATGGGGAGGAAGAGTCGGAGTAATATCTCCTGGAATCACGACTCTGGCTTATATCAAATCCTTAAACGTTTTATCGTCCAGGACTTCTAGAACATCATGTACCTACTCCGTATGGCTGCAGGGTATAGCAGTATTTGTGGGGGTGTGTTACAATTATTTTATTCTAACAGGCCTGTGCGCGGCTCCCGGTGTGTATGCGCCTGACTATCCACAGTCCCAGCGCTGGCCGCCATCTCTCCCGCGCTAGCCATGAATCTTGATGATCTTATTCCGTCCAGTCCGGACGTTAATCTCCCCTCTCCCTCCGCGATTATGAGCCGTTCACTAAAGAGAAGAAACGGTCCTGCGGCGGGGCAGAGGGCGATTTGGGGGCGCGCAGGTCGGCCGCCCGGGGTGATTGACTGCATTCACGTGATCAGTGTGGAAAGCAGAATGCATGATGGAGGGCCGGCAACTGGCGGGGCGCAGCCGATACTCCATCTCCACCTGAGCTGCTCCCAAAACTAACGCCATAGATGAGGACGAGGGTGCATGGACCCGGCGAGGAGGCGTGACAGGGAGCATGGACCCGGGGACGAGGAGGCGAAGGACCCGGGGACGAGGAGGCGACGGACCCGGGGACGAGGAGGCGACGGACCCGGGGACGAGGAGGCGACGGACACGGGGACGAGGAGGCGACGGACACGGGGACGAGGAGGCGACGGACACGGGGACGAGGAGGCGACGGACACGGGGACGAGGTAGGAACGCGGAAACCGGAACGGGAGGAGAGGCACCGGACGGCCGCTTTAGGTTGTGTACTTCTTTAAATGATTTGACACATTCTCTATATTCAGCTCAGGTGGGCCACATTCCAGTCACAGTGACCTCCCACGGCAGCCGATAAGTCCAGTGACCTCCCCCACGATGCACTCGTATCACATGTGATCCCCACGGTCAGACCGATAGTTCACGTGACTCCCCCACGGCGCCGCGATTCAAGTGACTCCCCCACGGCAGCCGATAGTCACGGACTCACCCCCCTACCAACCCCACGGCAGCCGTAGTCACCAGTGTGACCCCCACGGCAGCCGATATTCACAGGTGACCCCCCACCCCCACAGCGCCAATATCACAGGTGGCCCCCCCACCATCACCCTATAGCAGCCATAGTACAGTGACCCCACCCCCACAGCAGCCAATAGTCACAGTGACCCCCCACCCCCACAGCAGCCAATAGTCACAGTGACCCCCCCCTCAAGTCCATACCCACCACAGCACCAATATGCACAGTAATGACCCCCCCCAACACAGTCAGTCCAATAGTCACAGTGGGACCCCCACCCCAACCAACCCCCCATCCCCAGCGCCAATAGTCACAGGGACCCCCCCCCACCCACAGTCCAGCAATAGGACAGTGACCCCCGCCCACCCACAGCAGCCAATAGGTACAGTGACCCCCCCCACCCACAGCAGCCAATAGGTACATTGACCCCCGCACCCACAGCAGCCAATAGTATCAGTTGACCCCCCCCCCCCCCCAGCAGCCAATAGTCACAGGACCCCCCCATAGCAGCCAATGATCACGTGACCCCCCCCCACAAGCAGCCAATGTACCAGTGACCCCCCAGCAGCCCAATAGTCACATGACCCCCCCAGCAGCCAATAGTTACAGTGACCCCCCACAGCAGCCAATAGTCACAGTGACCCCCCACCCGCAGCCCAATATCACAGTGACCCCCCCCCCAACAGCATCAATAGTCACAGTGACCCCCCCCCCCCCAGATCAGACCAATAGTCAGTGAACCACCCACCCACAGTCAGCCAATAGTTCCAGTGACCCCCCCCACATCAGCCAATAGTCAGTGGACCCCCACACAGCACCAATAGTCACATGACCCCCCCCCCCCCCAGTCAGACCCAATAGTCACAGTGACCCCCCCCCCCACGAGCACCAATAGTGCACAGTGACCCCCCCCCCCCCACAGCAGACCAATAGTCACAGTGACCCCCCACAGCAGCCAATAGTCACAGTGACCACCCAAACAGCAGTCCAATAGCACGTGACCCCCCCACACAGCAGGCCAACTAAACACTACAACACCCAACACCCCCCACTCCATCATGAGGGGCAGCTCCCTATTTAATAGCAGAAATCACGTGACTGGGGTCTTGGGTGGTTTCCCTTCCTCCTCCCTCATGTTCCCTATCAGTAAGCGTGGGGGGGGGGGGGTTTTAACCTCAAACCCCCCCCCCAAGCATTCGTCACAGCCCCCGTCACGTGACCATCCTCCCCTCACCATCGCCCCTCCGGCAGCCTCAGGGGTCAGAGGTCAGCGCCTGAACGCGTTTCCATCACAACACAAAACGCACAAGACGATGTATCAGCCGGGGCGGGGAGGAGTCAGCGCCGTCCTGTCCATGACGTCAGCTTTATAGCCGACAGGAATCTGGCCGTGACGTGACCGTTCAACGTCTCCGGCCGCGGCCGCCATCTTGGTAGAGGCATTTCCTCCACATAAATGAACTCCTGTAATCAAAACCTGGAGTCTCCCTCCATGAGAGACCAAACATAGAACATATCAAATAGACATACATAAATCATATCATAACAAATATCATACAAATATACAATAGTCATAGTAAATCATACAAATTTCTAGAAACATCATACAAATATATAGTATATCATACAAATATCATACAACATATCATAGTAATATCATACAAATCATACAAATATCATAGTAAATGCATATCATACAACTATCATACTAATATACAAATATATCAAATCTAGTAATATCATACAAAATACATAGTAATATCATACAAATTTCATAGAAACATCTACAATATATAGTAATATCATACAAAGTCATACAAATATCATAGTAAATATCATACAAATTTCATAGAAACATCATACAATATCATACAAATTTCTGGCTCAGGGCAGTAATTAAGAGCGTGTCCATCTGCGTTTTTACCACACACCAAAACATGTCTGCAATGTGTTTGTCTTGCGGTGGAGTCGCCCTTAAAAAGGTTTTCTCATCTGGACATTGCATTTATTCCATCCTCATACATACACATTTCTTCTTCAATTGGATGTTGGACGTTAATGACCCATACATGTATCCCTGTTGTCCCTTAATGATGACCCGTGTGTATATGACCCCCCCGCACCCTGCAGCGGGACCCACCCACGCCCCGTTTTCCGGCTGCGGGACTTCATATACATAAACTATTTGTGTATTGTGCTATGCTCCAGCATCAGTGGTCGTATCCAAGGGCAGCTACCTCATTTGTAAGTGATAACGTGACCACATTAATGGTAAATTATCTCACATTTTGTAAATACATCCAAATGAAGGAATGTATGGAATATGGCAGATCAATTACACTAAATGTAAATGGCAGAAGAGAAGGCCCTGTAAAGTGTGCCGCCCCTTTAAGATAACAATGATTTTAAGAGGATGATGAATGGGAAAGCTGGGTGGCTGCTCGCTGTATGAGGGCTCTGCCAGCAGCGAGCACAGAAAGGCGATCACATGCACAGATTTCAAATTAAAACCAGGAAGAATCGACCAAAGGATTAAAAAGAATATAGATGGACCTGGGGGTTTGATTTACTATGTGAGTTTGTTGTTCATAGACCTCCCAATCTTTAAAGGCGAGAAATAGCGATGAAAGCGAACATTTAGTGCCTAAGCCACACCTTTTGCTCCGCCTCTGAAACAGCTGTTGCAAGAAAGCCATTAAAAGGTGGAACCTACAGACTGCAGCCAGTGTTATGTACTGTCCCTGGAGAGATTGTAATCAGACCTCACACTGCTGTGCTCTGGCTCTGTGCTCTCTGCAGCCAGTGTTATGTATTGTCCCTGGAGAGATGTGTAATCAGACCTCACATTCTGCTGTGCTCTGTGCTCTCTGCAGCCAGTGTTATGTATTGTCCCTGGAGAGTGTGTATCATACCTCACATGCTGTGCTCTGTGCTCTCTGCAGCCAGTGTTATGATTGTCCCTGGAGAGATATGTATCGACCTCACACTGCTGTGCTCTTGCTCTCTGCCGTCTGTTTTATTATTGTCCCTGGAGAGATGTGTAATCAGACCTCACACTGCTGTGCTCTGTGATCTGTCAGCCAGTGTTATGTACTGTCCCTGGAGAGATGTGTATCATTGAGACCTCACACTGCTGTGCTCTGTGCTCTCTGCAAGCCAGTGTTATGTATTGTCCCTGGAGAGATGTGTAATCAGCCTCACACTGCTGTGCCTGTGCTCTCTGCAGCCATTGTTATGTATTGTCCCTGGAGAGATGTGTATCAGACTCACACTGCTGTGCTCGTGCTCTCTGCAGACCAGTGTTATTATTGTCCTGGAGAGATGTGTAATCAGACCTCAACACTGCTGAGCTCTGTGCTCTCTGCAGCCAGTGTTGTGTACTGTCCCTGGAGAGATGTGTAATCAGACCTCACACTGCTGTGCTCTGCTGCTCTGCAGCCGTGTTTGTAGTACTGTCCCTGGAGAGATGTGTAATCAGACCTCACACTGCCTGTGCTCTGTGCTCTCTGCACCAGTGTTATGTACTGTAAATGGAGAGATGTGTAAGCAGACCTCACACTGCTGTGCTCTCTGCAGCCAGTGTTTATTATGGTCCGGAGAGATGTGTATCAGACCTCACACTGCTGTGCTCTGTGCTCTCTGCAGCCAGTGTTATGTATTGTTCCGGAGAGATGTGTAACAGACCTCACACTGCTGTGCTCTGTGCTCTACTGCAGCCAGTGTTATGTATTGTACTGGAGAGAGATGTGTATCAGACCTCACATTGCTGTGCTCTGTGCTCTCTGCGCCAGTGTTAGTATTGTCCCTGGAGAGATGTGTAATCAGACCTCACACTGGCTGTGCTCTGTGCTCTCTGCAGCCCTGTGTATTAAACTATCCATATGCATTAGCAGGTTTAGCTATATACTGTAGCAGTGATTTAGAGCAGGAGGTAGGGGCGGGGCAGCATCACAATGCACAGAGCACAGCAGTGTGAGTAATTATAGTCCCACTTGTGCACCCTGACACCCGCCCTGGTAAATGTATATGGCGGGAGCATTACCCGGGTCTGTGAGGGATCGGCGGGGATCCATGTCGTAGCCTCTTCGGTATCTCCCCATCCCCCGCCGGATCCGCTGTGTCCGCGCTCCTCTCACATCTGCAGTTCTGGTACAATCACAGGTTTGGTCACCGGAACGACGCGTTTCAGCCACAGAGAGCGATGACACGACACAGCGATGACTGCAAACAGCTGCTTTATTAGCGGGATCACAAGACACAGGACAGACATGTCAACATATGCTAGAGGTGCACCCTGGCCAGGGGGGAAGCAGGACGACATTCACCATATGCTTAGAGGTGCACACTGGCCAGGGGGGAAGCAGGACAGACATGTCACCATATATGCTAAGGTGCACACCTGGCCAGGGGGGAGCAGGACCAGTCAGTCATTCTGATGCTGGGAGTGCCACCTGGCCGGGGGAAGCAGGACAGTCATGTAACTCTGATTCTGGAGGTGCAACACTGGCGGGGGACGGAACAGTCATGTCATCTGATGCTGGAGGTGCACACCTGGCCAGGGAAGCAAGACAGACATGTCGTCTTATGTGGAGGTAACACCTGGCCGGGGGGAAGCAGGACAGTCAGTCATCTGATGCAGAGGTGCACACCTGGCCGGGGGGAAGCAGGACAGTCATGTCTTCTGATCTGGGCGTGCACCCGCCGGAGGGAAGCAGGACAGACATGTCATCTGATGGTGGAGTGCACACCTGGCCGGGGGGAAGTGAGACAGACATGTCATCTGATGCTGGAGTGAACCTGGCCGGGGGGAAGTGAGACAGACAGTGTCGTCTGTGCTGGAAGGTGCACACCCTGGCCGGGGAAGTGAGACGACATGGTATCTGATGCTGGAAGTGCACACCTGGCCGGGGGGAAGCGCGACAGAACATGTCAATCTGATGGCTGGAGGTGCACACCCTGGCCGGGGGGGGAAGCAGACAGACATGTCATCGATCTGGAGGTGCCACTGGCCGGGGGGAAGCGAATCATGCTGCAAATCACTGGACACCACTGAGGTTCCCACAGCCTGTACCCCCTGTATAGACATCCCGCAGTACCCGCTGCTGTGCAATATTCTCCCTGTAATTCCATGTATCACCTCTGTGTGGCGCTATCATCACCCTATGCACTTATACCACCATATCGCTGCAGTAGTCCACGGCTTGGCACAATGACTACACAACCACGTGGCGGGTACATCGCATGCAACTAAGACTAGAGCAGGGTCCGGACGGGAAAGAAAGATACAAAATATCAACCGCGGAGCTGAGATGTAACATTTGCCAACACGTGCCACGTGTCGCTATAGTGTGGTATATGGCTGCCACATGTCTCTGTGCCACCACATGCTCTCCCATGCCCGCACCTCCATACTGTGGATAACACTGGCAGAGGAGATGCCATGCACGGCAATGCAGGAAATAATATATGCGCCCGCTGCACTGGGGGCAAACAATCAGGTAATGCACTATTGCTTCTACACCTGCTCTGGTATATTATAGGGTATAAGGGCGATGCCACCCAGACCAGACACATCGATGCATAAATAAGTACATGGGGGGCCACGGCTGGGATATGGGGGGCTCACACACACGGCCGTGGCAGAAGGCAGTCCGTTCTTTTGCCACCTTTGGTTGGTACAGCCGTGCAGCAGCACCCGCTCTGCATCCTCTGCCTGTGCCCCACACGGCCTCCACCAGCAGCCGGTAGGTGCGCTCTGCAGACAGTTTAGTGGGGGTCCCTCCCTCCCCCCCCAGTGGGGTACATAACTCCAGACCAGCTCGCTCAGGGACAGGGCTGAGATGCATCTGCAGCATGTGATCCTAGTTGGGTTGTGCTTGTCTTGTCGCCAGCGGGCCACTGGATCTCGGCACGCAGGTCCTCTGGATTGCAGCCATGTCCCTTTTATCTTCAGAGTCAGGGAGTCTTCATCCAGACCGTAACGCGCCCGGAACGACACAAGCTTGGAGGAGAGGGTGACCGAGCGTCCTGCAGATGCCCGTCACTGGCCTTGGCACAGCATCCCAGCAGATGTCATAGATGCCCATCATAAGCCTTCTCCGCTCTCGTCTCACCAGCTGGACTATAGCAGGGATGGCATGGAGGAGCCGCTCCCTCACCAACTGTGGTGCCCCTTCTCCAAGGCCACCCCAAGGCCGTAATCGGTACCAGGATGCCCTTTTGCCTCCTTCCTCTTCCCCTTGGCGTCATGTTTGTGTCTCTGTCTCTTCACACCACCAATCAGCATGCCGTTTTGCCAGCCGCACCAGGGGCTTCTACTAGGTGGCACGGGAGCTGTTGTCCATCCCCGAGCCAAGATCAGGTAGACCATCACGGCTTCGGACTGTAAGTTCTGCAGATCTGCTCCACAGACATGGGTGGATCCCCGGACCGGGAGCGGTTCATAACGGTCGGATAGTGGGGGCTCACGAGAGCCGAGACTGTGACCTCCTTATCAGTGCCCAGTGCCCGTCACCCCCACCATGGCAGAGACGGGCGGAGGGTATCCGGAAGATGCTGAGGAGAACCGAACTCGGGAGTCCATCCTGGTCGCATGGACCTCAAATAGCGCAACCGTCTTGGCAGTGAGGTTAAGGGGTCAAAGGGACCGGCCTGGAATGAAAGACAGAAGAGCAATCACATTGGTGCTCTACTACTGCCCCCAACCCAGTGCCACATCATTGGGCATTCATGGAGAACCCCCCATCCAATGGGCCCTGATCACCGACCGGGGACTCTCCCCATAACACACACAACATACACAGATGACATAGAGGGGGCTCCTCCACTTCCCTTTATCCTTGAGCCACCTTTAAGGACAACCCTTTAAGACTTTATCTATACTTGGTCTCTCTCCTCTCCACTGGCAGGATCTCCTTCTCGATATAATCCACCTATTCCACATAACGTCGTATTTTATGGGTTCCAGCGCAGGCCCCAGGAAATATTCCGGAAGCCTTGTATCCCGTGCCCCCGAACAGGCACTCTGAGCTCTGCCCCTCGGCCCCTCGTGTTTGCCCCCTCCAGTACTCTTCCTGCTGTCTCTTCTCTGTGGTAGGGTCAGTCTATGTGCGTTTGGACTATGCAGATGGTCCTCTAAATGTTTTGTGGCCCCAGGAGCTGCAGGTCTGCGTCAGTGATGGTCTCCCCAAGATGTGACCACAGACAGTGCACCGCTCGGGCCTGATGCTGTCTATGTACACAGAGGGGGTAGTAGCCGCTTTATAACCCCGGGCAGTCTAGGAGGGTCACATTGGGCAGTGGTGGGTAGGTGTGTCTCTGCACCCCATGTTCCCCGCATCCCCCCGAAGTACGAGTCTAGAAGATGGGACTGAACTGCTCGCTGTGGTTACAGAGAGATCGGGCTAGGTGGTCTTTCCAGAGGCCCCTCGCTCCAGTATGGCAAGGTGAAGTGTAGACATTCTGGGGGGGATGGTGTCTCAGGGGTCGGGGGTCCTCCAGATGTGATGTTCTTCGGGGATCTCAGCATCGGCCATGTCTGTTACAGGATGAAAGACGAATAAGGAAATCACCTGATACATCATGGAACGAAGCAATGCATGAGTAGCAGAGACGGAAGATGCATTAGGAATTATGACACCCGAATATAATGTGCTTCAGATACAGGCTCGGAAGATGCCACCAGCAGGTAGGAATAATGGGGTTCATCGATTACACCCTAAGTCCTTATACATGACACCAGCCCCTGCCATGTCTTACCACCGTATCATAGCACTACATGCATCAACCAACAGAGATCCTACACCTACCTTGCCCCCCTGCCATGGCATCACCAGCACTGGGCACAGCAGGACAGAATGCTACAATACCATGAGGTCACGATGAGGCAGGCAATAGTAGGGGTACAGAGTTATATATATTACCTGCCTGTGTCCTCAGTAAGTGGCCCTCTATCCCTGGGCATCACCACCATTAGACGCCACCCTCCTGGGTTGCAGCAGGCAGACATGCGACAATGCTATGAGGTCCACAATGAGGCAGCAGATGGTAGGGATACAGGGGTATTATATATATATTATCTAACCTGTGTTTATCAGTAAGTGGCCCTCTATCCCTGGGCATCACCACCATTAGACGCCACCCTCCTGGGCACAGAAGGACAGAATGCAGACAATGCTATGAGGTCACAATGAGGCAGCAGATGGTAGGGGATACAGGGGTATATATATATATCATTATCTACTTGTGTTTCAATAAGTGCCCTCTATCCGTGGGATCAGTCACCATTAGATGCCACCTCCTGGGCACAGCAGAGCAGAATGCTATGAGTCACTGAGGCAGCAGATGGTGGGGTACAGGGGGTATATATCTACCTGTGTCCTCAGTAAGTGCCCTCTACCCTGGGCATCACCACCATTAGATGGCCACCCTCCTGGGTGCAGCAGGACAGAATGCTATGCGTCACAGTGAGGCAGCAGATGGTAGGGGTACGGGTGTATATATATCTACCCTGTGTCCTCAGTAAGTGCCCCTCTATCCCTGGGCATCAGCACCATTAGATGCCACCCTCCTGGGCCAGCAGACAGTAATGCTTGAGTTACAGTGGGGCAGCAGATGGTAGGGGGTACAAGGGTGTATATATATATACACTACCCTGCCTGTGTGATCAGTAAGTGCCCCTCTACCCCTGGGCATCACCACCATTAGATGCCACCCTATGCTATGAGGTCACAGTGGGGCAGCAGATGGTAGGGGGTACAAGGGTGTATATATATATACTTGCCTGTTGCAGTTGCTCAGGCCTCACTGTGTGCAGGAGGAGATCCGCAGCGTCACTGACAGAGAGGAGGAAAAACAGGAGCATGTGAGAGGAAAGGAGGAGGAAGGAAGGAGCAGAGGAGAGAGTCCATGGACACAGGGCACAGCTGCTGACACCACCACCAGAGACCCGCAGACCTGACAATAGTGAGACCCCCCCCCATCCCTGTAACCCCTCCCCCTCCTGCCCTGTGATACATTGTATCCTCGTGTTTTCAATATTTACATCTTCTCTTCCTCTCTTATAATTGGGTTTCGGTTCTCCCTTGCCCCCCCTCCCATCCTGCCGACCCTCACTTTCCTTATAGTATGTCTCCCTATAGTCCTATCGGCCTGCTGGAAAACTACAACCCCCAGCATGCCCTGTCAGCCTGTCAATGATGGGGGGTGAGGGGAGTATTTACCTCCTCTAAGTTGTGTGGGAAAGAGTTAAACCATTTGTAATAAGTCACAACCTCCCACCCATTACATCTAGACCTGGATTGTAACTCTATCTGCCAGAGCACAATGCCCGGGGGGCACCGCCCAGTGTTATAATGTGTCATCACCCCTGGCACATGGGGGGGGGGGGGGTTCTGGAGTCCATCTATTCAAAAAGGGTTGCAGATTGTACTGGACAGAGCTGAAGATTTGTTACATTTACAACTGAACCCAGTGGCCATTTAGTTAAAGGGGATTTCTGATTTGACCCAGGGCTGACCTTCATATTTGCATCCCAAGGCCCCTGGGTGGGTTTGGTATTTCTGGGGGTCCTTAATGTATAACAGACATGAGGACCCCAGTGTTGTGCCGCTCTGATCCTGGGTTTTGGGGTTTGGTTGTGTATGAGACGTCTATGTCTACGGTGGTTACAGCTAACCTTAGCATTCACTGACAGCAAGCAGAGATTTTGAAAATGAACCTCCTGACCAAAGTTTCCTAAAGTGAGGATCTGCCACAAGGTCACATCTCGTGATACATCTTCTCCTCGTTTCTTCCAGATCATCGGAGACATTCATGCTGACGCTGACAGAGACTAAATTCCACCCCACTGGATGAGTAGTGGTCATGAAGACCCCCCTACCGAGGACTGCTGGGACCTTCTCGGGCATGTGCGGGAGGACCAGGAGGTGGGGAAAAACCGTCTTGATTCAGTCTCTTCTGGGCTTCTCTGAGAATGGCCAAGACTCGAGGGCGGCCTTCTTACACCCCAATAAGCCTGGTGGGCCGTTACTGTACCTTCACCCCTCCCACCCCGGCTGACCTTCTGGGAGCTGCCCCTGACGATGGTCCTCCTGAGAAGGGATATACAGAGGCCGTCTTCTCCTTCTGGTCACTGATACCCAGTTTCACACACAAGCCCATGTAGACTTGGCCCATAGGCGCCTTATCCAGGCCAAAAAAACTCTGCTGGTGCGCACCAAGGTGGACTGTACCGGCACACCTGAAGAGGAGGATGAGGGAAGACTACTCAGGGTGGAAGTGTTGTCAGCCCTGCCGCCGTCATCCTACAGCCATTCAATGACTCCGCCAGAAGGAGGCGCTGCGTATTCCTAATATCTGATATGACCGTCCAATGCTGGACGCCCCCGCGCTGAAGGCCAAGGTGGAGGAGACCTCAAGGGAAACTTGGCAGGTGAGAGGACACATGTAGTAGCGAATGGATGCCAAGGGGGCGGCCGATGATCATGGCCAATACATTGGTCCAGATTACTACTTGCCCGGTCCTGTCGCGATTCCCGCGGTTGCTTTGTCTGATGTGGATTTGGGTCGCCAGCGATTCACTAAGATTCGGCGTCCAATTTCCTGCATCCATCACTTCTGCCCCGAGGTCCGCACGGAGTTCACCTTCTTCTTCCTCCTGCTTGTAATCGCTTTTCTTGCGACACAATTCTAAATGCTAAATATAAAACGGTTTGTTTCCGAATCTGTCGGGATGTCCGGCAGCCACACCCTCCAACTTTTGTTGCATGGCAATCCCCGCCGATGCGCCAAAATCCAATCGCGTGCGCCAAAATCCCGGGGCATTCGGCGCAAAAACGGAATCAATCGGGAAACCCGACGAAAATGCTTCTCGGTGACCTTTAGTAATGATCCCCCAGTGGCTTTTTTACATTGTACTTTTGGTTGTTATTGATGTTGTGTGATGGACACTCTCTGTGTTGGCGCGTGTATATACGTGACTGCATGCGCTCGCCATTTCTATACATTTGTATTGGGGTAGATTTCACATTATTCATCTAATTGTTTTTGTGGATTTTTTGTTACTGTGTAATCTATTATCTTGATTAATACATGGAGCAGAGAGTGTATAACTGATGGGGGTGGTGTTGGGGTCTTTTTTTATGTATATCAGTATTTATATATAGTAAGGGCGTGTTTACGTACTCACCACATTCCAAATTATTTAGCACATGATATTTATCTCTGATTTCCATAACGCTCACCCATTAGAGAATAAGTCAACAGATTTTTATTGTACAAACCTCCCAATGATCTCAGCTTATTGTTCATAATTAAAAAAAAAAACTCAAATTCCACCAAATTATTTGCCGCAGCAGTTTCCAGCCAATTTATAGGTTGTAAGAAGTGAAAATGGTGATGAAGAGTTTCAATGCATTGGAGTCACATTCATGAAATTAGAAGGGTCTACCCAACACCCCCCCCCCCCCAAGTCACAGAAGGTCCTGGTACACGTAACCCGTCAGGAGGTTTTTTTTTGTGGGGGGGGGGGGGGGTGTTGGGATCCCTTCTAATTTCAGTGAATGTGTGTCCTCACACTGGATTGTGCACTTGGCTCTCTGGTATAGAAAGGCCCCTATTAACTACAATCCTGGAATAAAATCCATATATCACAGTCCTGCTTCTACTACAATATACACAGCGATGATTTACACATCCTCCAGGGATAATACCTATCACTGGCTCCAGAGCACAGAGCACCTAAGTGTGAGGACACGCCCCCAGTGCACTTGGGAAGCTAAATCCTGGAACTTAATCCTATTTCACAGTCTCTGGCTTGTATATACAACATGCACAGCATGGTATGATACACGTCTCTCCAGGGACAATAGTCAGCACTGGCTGCAGTCTGTATGGTAACAGCTTACACATTCGCTTTAAGAAACTAAAAAAGTGCATACGTTCCAGTCTTAGACGTTGCAGATATGACAGATGCTGCAGTAAGAATAGTGGGGCAGCAGGATGTATTGTATATAGCAGCTGGGGCAGTATGATGCGGGCTAGACATGCGCCTGCGCTCTGGACAGTACTCTGCCGCATCCCGGCCATGCCCTCCAGGCAGCGGCTCAGTACCAGGTCCTGGCATGGAAGCATGCCCCCATGCCAAGGGACCTAGAAGAGGAAATCTATGCAGGAACACCCCGGCCACCTCCAGGCCGATCCCCGTGGCTGACCCCAGCATCTTCTGCACCAGCTCCCGCGTCACCCCCTTCCCTGCGGGGCTCTGGATCTCTAGCATCAGTTTGGGGACCGGGACCCCCGATTTATGGGAAAGGTTGGCGAGCGAGTCAGCATCCAGTCCTAGCTCTTGACGATACGTGTCCAGACGGGCGGTGAGCAGGGTGAGGTCACAAGCTATGCCCACGCCAGGGACGGGGACACTGGCCACCAGGCTGGAGAGGAGAGCCACCTCCAGACCTCCTGACGAGCCTCCTTCTCTTCCAATGACTTCCGCTGAGAGATTCGGGAGGGACAACATGAACGCCCGCAGCTTATGGCTGGGCAACTTCTTCTCCAGGTATCCCAAAAAACGATGGAATTCTGGCCCGGGGAGTTTTACAGGCGACAAAACAAAGACTTGATCTTCTCTTGGTCCTGGTGGCACCTCATGGTCGTCACAGTCCTGGATGAAGACGCTCTTCTCCCCTCCTTCTTTAGCTCATGGACCAGAGATTGGTAACTGCTGGAGGCCCCTGCCAGGGCGTGAGGAAAGCAGGGTGACTTCGTAGCGGCTGATTGAACGCTCTCCATACTCTTGGGCGGAGACTCCGACTTTCCATTCCGGGAAGGTCCCAATAGCATGGCCTGGGGTACTTGAGACTGGCATACTCCAATGGGTTCTCTGGGTTCCTCCATGCAGAACCATCCTCGCCATCCTTCAATCCCGGAGAGCGTTCAACACAGAGGGCGAAGCCCGGGTTACCCCCATAACGCCAGCGTCAAACGGGTGTCCAAAGAGAGTCCACTGCTCTGGATGACCCTGACCATCTCCGATATGCCTCCTCTCTCCAGCGCCGACTGTAATTCAGCATCTCCTCATAGCCGATCACCTCATAACCCGGCTGTGCCAGACACAGCGCCCTGCGGGAGACAAGGGGGAGGGGAACGGGTTGAACACTCAAGACTAAAATGTGGCAGAATTACAAATATAGGGCTCCTTGTAGTCATGGGGATCACATAAACATAGCAACAACCTACATCTTACCCATGGAAAAGAGTTAATAACGCTGAAAGCTGAGGCCCCCGACGCGCGTTTCAAGTACTCATGCTCAATGGGCCTCAGGACACTCGCCGAGGTGCAATGGAATGGAGTAGAGCAATGTAACGTGATCGCACCTGGGGGCTTGTAGCAACCCTGTTTATAGCCAACATGAGGCTTACACACATCTGTCCC
Source organism: Engystomops pustulosus (assembly GCA_019512145.1). Taxonomy (NCBI): domain Eukaryota; kingdom Metazoa; phylum Chordata; class Amphibia; order Anura; family Leptodactylidae; genus Engystomops; species Engystomops pustulosus. The sequence continues at coordinate 97,912 of WNYA01000679.1, forward strand.
CGTACCGTTCATCAGGCCCTGGCCGTCGGTGCCACGGACTAGTCCACAAGCTGCCCCATGTTCCAGCAGGTCAAACCAATGTCATGGCGCATGTGCGGCAATCCAAGCGTGTCATTGGAAGCCGAACCAAATTTTTATGTTACATGTAGCACAGGACCTTCTGTGACGGTCCTGCATGAAGATGACGCATCGTCCTGCGTGAAGAGCCGCCGTCTGCTTGAAGAGGCCTCGTCCTGCGTGAAGAGGCCGCATCGTCCTGCGTGAAGAGGCCGCATTGTCCCTGCGTGAAGAGCCGCATTGTCCTGCATTACAGAGGCGCATTGTCCTGCATAAAGGCCGCATTCGTCATGACGGACAGATGCATGCTTTCCTGCGTGAATGGCCGCATTGTCCTGCGTGAAGATGGAGCACGGTCCTGCGTGAAAAGGCCGCATTGTCCTGCGTGAAGAGGCCGCATTGTCCTGCGGAGCCTCATGTCCGCTGAAGACGCATTGTCTGCGTGAAGAGGGGGCATTGTCCTGCATGAAGATGGCGCATTGTCCTGCGTGAAGATGGGCACTGTCCTGCATGAGATGGGGCATTGTCCTGCATGAAGATGGGGCATTGTCCTGCGTGAAGTGGGAGCATGTGCCTGCAATGAAGATGGGGCATTGTCCTGCATGAAGAAGATGGGGCATTTCCTGCATGAAGATGGGGCATTGTCCTGCTGAAGTGGGCAATTGTCCTGCGTGAAATGGGGCATTGTCCTGCATAAGCATGGGCATTGTCCTGCATGAAGATGGGGGCATTGTCCTCATGAAGAGTGGGGCATTGTCCTGCGTGAAATGATGTCCGGGCTGTTCCCTGCATGAGATGGGCATTGTCCTGCATAAGATGGGCATTGTCCTCATGAAGATGGGGCATTGTCCTGCATGAACGAGGATTTCTCCAGATTCTTCTTTTGTACCGTGTAGAAAGTGGTCAGTCAGAAACTCTATAGACTCTATGCGACTCATTTCGCACCTTCAGACCTAAAGGGGCCGACCAGCTCTCCCATGATACCGCCCAACACATGAATCCACCACCTTCTGCTGGCGTCACAGCCTTGTGGGACATGGTGGACATCCAGCAACCATCCACTTCTCCATCCATCTGGACCATCCAGGGCTGCATGACACTGATCAGTAAACAATGACTGTGTCTTCATGTACGTCTGCCCCCTAACCATATCCCAACCCCAACCCCATCATCATCAAAGATCTATGAGGGTCGGAGGAACAGCAGCTTCTGGAAACTATTTCGGAAGAAACTTCTCCTAAAGTCCCAAGTGTTGGCTGCAGGAATTGTGCAGGAGACGTCACAGAAGGTCCTGGTACACGTAACCCGTCAGGAGGTTTTTTTTTTTTGGGGGGGGGGGGGGGTGTTGGGATCCCTTCTAATTTCAGTGAATGTGACATCCAAATGCTGAAAACTCTTCAAATCACCATTTTCACTTCTTTACAACCTATAAATTGTCTGGAAACTGCTGCGCAAAATAATTTGGTGCATTTTGAGTTTTTTTTTTAATTATGAACAATAGCCTGAGATCATTGGGAGGTTTGTACAATAAAAATCTTGTACTTATTCTCTAATGGGTGACTGTTATGGAAAATCAGAGATAAATATCATGTGCTAAATAATTTGGAATGTGGTGAGTACGTTATAACACGCCCTATATATAAATACTGATAATACATAAAAAAAGACCCCAAACCACCCCCCATCAGTTATACACTTCATGCTCCATGTATTAATCCAAGATAATAGATTACACAGTAACAAAAAATCCACAAAAACAATTAGATGAATAATGTGAATATCTAACCCCAATACAAATGTATAGAAATGCGAGCGCATGCAGTCACGTATATACACGCGCCAACACAGAGAGTGTCCATCACACAACATCAAATATACAAACCAAAGTACAATGTAAAAAGAGCCACTGGGGATCATTTACTAAAGGTCCACGAGAAGCATTTTCGTCGGGTTTCCCGATGATTTCCGTTTTGCGCCGAATTGCCCCGGGATTTTGGCGCACGCGATTGGATTTTGGCGCATCGGCGGCGGCTTGCATGCAACAAAAGTTGGAGGGTGTGGCTGCCGGACATCCCGACAGATTCGGACAAACCGTTTTATTTAGCATTTAGAATTGTGTCGCAAGAAAAGCGATTACAAGCATCGGGAAGAAGAAGGTGAACTCCGGCGGACCTCGGCGCAGAAGTGATGGATGCAGGAAATTGGACGCACGATCTTAGTGAATCGCTGGCGACCCAAATCCACATCAGACAAAGCACCGCGGGATCGCGACAGGACCGGGCAAGTAAATCTGGACCAATGTATTGGCCATTGACCTATCGGCGCCCCCTCTGGCATCCATTCGCTACTACATGTGTCCTCTCACCTGCCAAGTTCCCTTGAGGTCTCCTCCACCTTGGCCTTCAGCGCGGGGGCGTCCAGCTTGGACGGTTCATATCCAGATATTAGGAATAGCGGCAGCGCCTCCTTCCTGGCGGAGTCATTGAATGGCTGTAGGATGACGGCGCGCAGGGCTGACAACACTTCCACCCTGGAGTAGTCTTCCCTCATCCTCCTCTTCAGGGTGTGCAGGTCACAGTCCACCTTGGTGCGCACCAGGCAGAGTTTTTTGGCCTGGATAAGGGCGCTATGGGCCAAGTCTACATGGGCTTGTGTGAACTGGGTATCAGTGACCAGAAGGAGAAGATCGGCCTCTGATATCCACTTCTCAGGAGGACCATCGTCCAGGGGCAGCTCCCAGAAGGTCAGGCCGGGGTGGGAGGGGTGAAGGTACAGTAACGGCCCACCAGGCTTATTGGGGTGTAAGAAGGCCGCCCTCGAGTCTTGGCCATTCTCAGAGAAGCCCAGAAGAGACTGAATCAAGACGGTTTTCCCCACCCCTGGTCCTCCAGCCACTGCCACCGAGAAGTCCCAGCAGTCCTCCGGAGGGGGGTCTTCATGACCACTTTCATCATCCAGGGGGTGGAATTTAGTCTCTGTCAGCGTCAGCTCATGAAATGTCTCCATGATCTGGAAGGAAACGGAGAAGATGTATCAGAGATGTGACCTTGTGCAGATCCTCACTTTAGGGAAACTTTGGTCAGGAGGTTTCATTTTCAAAATCTCTGCTTGCTGTCAGTGAATGCTAAGGTTATGCTGTAACCACCGTAGACATAGACGTCTCATACACAACCAAAGCCAAAACCCAGGTATCAGAGCGGCACAACACTGGGGTCCTCATTGTCTGTTATACATTAAGGACCCCCAGAAATACCAAACCCACCCAGGGCCTTGGGGATGCAAATATGAAGTTATGCCCTGGGTCAAATCAGAAATCCCCTTTAACTAAATGGCCACTTGGGTTCAGTTGTAAATGTAACAAATCTTCAGCTCTGTCCAGTACAATCTGCAAACCCCTTTTTGAATAGATGGACTCCAGAAACCTCTGCCCCCCATGTGCCAGGGGTGATGCCACATTAATAACACTGGGCGGTGCCCCCCGGGCATTGTGCTCTGGCAAGTATAGAGTTAACAATTCCAGGTCTAGATGTAATGGGTGGGAGGTTGTGACCTTATTACAAATGGTTTAACTCTTTCCCACACAACTTAGAGGAGGTAAATACTCCCCCTCACCCCCCATCATTTGACAGGCTGACAGGGCATGCTGGGGGTTGTAGTTTTCCAGCAGGCCATAGGACTATAGGGGAGACTATACTATAAGGAAATGTGAGGGTCTGCAGGATTGGGAGGGGGGTGCAAGGGAGAAACCGAAACCCAATTATAAGAGGAGGAAGAGAAGATGTAAATATTGAAAACACGATGGATACAATGTATCACGGCAGGGGGGGGGGGGGTTACGGGGGGGGGGGGGGGGGTCTCACTATTGTCAGGTGCTGCGGGTCTCCTGGTGGGTGTCAGCAGCTGGTGCCCTGTGTCCATGGACCTCTCCTCTGCTCCTTCCTCTCCTCCTCCTCTTCCTCTCACATGCTCCTGTTTTCTTCCTCCTCTCTGCAGTGACGCTGCTGATCTCCTCCCTGCACACAGCTGAGGCCTGAGCACTGCACACAGGCAAGTATATATATATACAACCCTGTACCCCCTACCATCTGCTGCCTCACTGTGACCTCATAGCATAGGGTGGCATCTCATGTGGTTAAATGCCGCATGGGTAAGGGGCACTTACTGATACACACAGGCGGTTACAAAAAAAAAAGTGTATAAATCTATACACCCTTTACCCCCTAACCCCTGCGGCCCCCTGTAACCTCATAGCATTCTGTCCTGCTGCACCCAGGAGGGTGGCATCTAATGGTGGTGATGCCCAGGGGTAGAGGGGCACTTAGAGGACACAGTAATACATAATACCCCCTGTACCCCTACCATCTGCTGCCCCACTGTAACCTCATAGCATTCTGTCCTGCTGTGCCCAGGAGGGTGGCATCTAATGGTGGTGATGCCCAGGGGTAGAGGGGCACTTACTGAGGACACAGGTAGATATATATACACCCCTGTACCCCCTACCATCTGCTGCCTCACTGTGACCTCATAGCATTCTGTCCTGCTGTGCCCAGGAGGGTGGCATCTAATGGTGCTGATGCCCACGGATAGAGGGGCACTTATTGATAACACAAGTAGATATATGTATATATATATATACCCCTGTATCCCCTACCATCTGCTGCCTCATTGTGACCTCATAGCATTGTCTGCATTCTGTCCTTCTGTGCCCAGGAGGGTGGCATCTAATGGTGCTGATGCCCAGGGATAGAGGGGCACTTATTGATAACACAGGTAGATATATATATATATATACCCCTGTATCCCCCCTTAACCCAATTTCCCCCCGTGCTTGCCTCCTTTGGGTGTTGACCTCATAGCATTGGTCTGCATTCTGGCCTGCCTGCACCAGGATGGTGGCGTTAATTGGTGTGATATGCCCAGGGATAGAGGGCCACTTACTGAGGACACAGGCAGGTATATATATATACTCCTGTACCCCCTACTATCTGCTGCCTCATCGTGACCTCATGGTATTGTCAGCATTCTGTCCTGCTGTGCCCAGTGCTGGTGATGCCCATGGGCAGGGGGGCACAGGTAGGTAGGATCTCTGTTGGTTGATGCTATGTATGTGCTATGATACGGATGGTAAAGACATGGCAGGGGCTGGTGTACATTGTATAAGGACTTAGGGTGTAATCGCTGAACCCCATTATTCCTACCCTGCTGGTGGCATCTTCCCTGACGCTGTATCTGAAGCACATTATATTCGGGTGTCATAATTCCTAATGCATCTTCCGTCTCTGCTTACTCACTGCATTGCTTCGTGCCTATGTATCAGGTGATTTCCTTATTTCGTCTTTCATCCTGTAACAGACATGGCCGATGCTGAGATCCCCGAAGACATCACATCTGGAGGACCCCCGACCCCTGAGACACCATCCCCCCCAGAATGTCTACACTTCACCATTGCCATCATTGGAGCGAGGGGCTCTGGAAAGACCACCCTAGCCCGATCTCTCTGTAACCACAGCGAGCAGTTCAGTCCCAGCTTCTTAGACTCGTACTTCAGGGGGGATGACGAGGAACATGGGGTGCAGAGACACACCTACCCCCCACTGCCCAATGTGACCCTCCTAGACTGCCCCGGGTATAAAGCGGGCGACTCCCCCTCTGTGTACATAGACAGCATCAGGCCCGAGGCGGTGCACTGTCTGGTGGTCACATTTGGGGAGACCATCACTGACGCAGACCTGCAGCTCCTGGGGGCCACAAAACATTTAGGGAAACCAGTCTGCATAGTCCAAACGCACATAGACCTGACCCTACACACAGAGAAGAGACAGCAGGGAAAGAGTTACTGGAGGGGGCAGACACTGCTGGGCCTGAGGGGCAGAGCGCAGGAGTGTCTCGGGGGGCACGGGATACAAGGATCCGGAATATTCCTGGTGTCTGCTCTGGAACCCCAAAACTACGACTTTCTGGGAATGGTGGATTATATCGAGAAGGAGATCCTGCAGTGGAAGAGGTGAGAGACCAAGTACAGACAAAGGTCTTAAAGGGGTTGTCCTTAAAGGTGGCTCAAGGATAAAGGGAATGTGAGGAGCCCCCTCTATGTCATCCGTGTATGTTGTGTGTTATGGGGAGAGTCCCCGGGGTCTGTGATCAGGGCCCATTGGATGGGGGGTTCTCCATGAATGCCCAATGATGTGGCACTGGGGTTGGGGGCAGTAGTAGAGCACCAATGTGATTGCTCTTCTGTCTTTCATTCCAGGCCGGTCCCTTTGACCCCTGAACCTCACTGCCAAGACCTGGTGTCGCTATTTGAGGTCCAGTGCGACCAGGATGGACTCTCCGAGTTCTGTTCTCTCCTCAGCATCTTCCTGGATAACCCTCCGCCCGTCTCTGCCATGGTGGGGGTGACGGGCACTGATAAGGAGGTCACAGTCTCGGCTCTCTGTGAGCCCCCACTATCCGGACTCGTAGTGAAGCCGCTCCCCGGTCCGGGGATTCCAGCCATGTCTGTGGAGCAGTATCTGCAGAACTTACAGTCCGAAGCCTGTGATGTCTACCTGATCTTGGGCTCGGGGATGGACAACAGCTCCCGTGCCACCCTAGTAGAAGCCCTGGTGGCGGCTGGCAAACACTGCATGCTGATTGGTGGTGAAGGAGACAGAAGACACAAACATGACGCCAAGGGGGAAGAGGAAGGAGGCAAAAAGTGGCATCCTGGTACTGACTTACCTGGCCTGAGGGTGGCCTTGGAGAAGGGGGCACCACAGTTGGTGAGGGAGCGGCTCCTCCATGCCATCCCCGCCATTATAGTCCAGCTGGTGAGACGAGAGCGGAGAAGGCTTATGATGGGCATCTATGACATCTGCTTGGATGCCTGTGCCAAGGCCAGTGACGGGCATCTGCAGGACGCTCTGGTCACCCTCTCCTCCAAGCTGTCGTCGTTCCGGGCGCGTTACGGTCTGGATGAAGACTCCCTGACTCTGATATCACAAGTGACTGGCTGCAATCCAGAGGACCTGCGTGCCGAGATCCAGTGCCCCCTGGCACAAGACCCAACTACGGATCACCTGCTGCAGATGGCATCTCAGCCCCTGTCCCTGAGCGAGCTGGTCTGGAGTTATGTACCCCACTGGGGTGGAGGGGAGGAGACCCCCACTAAACTGTCTGCAGAGCGCACCTACCGGCTGCTGGTGGAGGCCGTGTGGGGCATGGCAGAGGATGCAGAGCGGGTGCTGCTGCACGGCTGTACCAACCAAAAGGTGGCAAAAGAACGGACTGCCTTCTGCCACTGGCCGTGTGTGTGAGCCCCCCATATCCCAGCCGTGGCCCCCCATGTACTTATTTATGCATCGATGTGTCTGTGTCTGGGTGGCATCGCCCTTATACCCTATAATATACCAGAGCAGGTGTAGAAGCAATAGTGCATTATCCCTGATTGTTTGCCCCCAGTGCAGCGGGCGCCATCTATTATTTCCTGCATTGCCCGTGCATGGCATCTCCTCTGCCAGTGTTATCCCACAGTATGAGGTGCGGGCATGGGAGCACGTGGTGGCACAGAGACATGTGGCAGCCCATATACCACCACTATAGCGACACGTGGCACGTGTTGGCACAATGTTACATCTCAGCTCCGCGGTTGATATTTTGTATCTTCTTTCCCGTCCAGGACCCTGCTCTAGTCTTAGTTGCATGCGATGTACCCGCCACGTGGTTGTGGTATCATTGTGCCAAGCCGTGGACTACTGCAGCGATATGGTGGTATAAGTGCATAGGGTGATGATAGCGCCACACAGAGGTGATACATGGAATTACAGGGAGAATATTGCACAGCAGCGGGTACTGGCGGGATGTCTATACAGGGGGTACAGGCTGTGGGAACCTCAGTGGTGCCAGTGATTTGCAGCATGATTCGCTTCCCCCCGGCCAGGTGTGCACCTCCAGCATCAGATGACATGTCTGTCCTGCTTCCCTCCGGCCAGGTGTGCACCTCCAGCATCAGAAGACATGACTGTCCTGCTTCCCCCCGGCCAGGTGTGCACCTCTAGCATCAGATGACATGACTGTCCTGCTTCCCCCCGGCCAGGTGTTCACCTCCAGCATCAGACGACATGTCTGTCTTGCTTCCCTGCGGCCAGGTGTGACCTCCCAGCATCAGAACTGTCTGGTCCTGCTTCCCCCCGGCCAGGTGTGACACTCTAGCATCAAATCACATGACTGTCCTGCTTCCCCCCGGCCAGGTGTTCACCTCCAGCATCAGACGACATGTCTGTCTTGCTTCCCTGCGGCCAGGTGTGCACCACTAGCATCAGATGACATGTCTGTCCTGCTTCCCCCCGGCCAGGTGTGCACCTCCAGCATCAGATGACATGACTGTCCTGCTTCCCCCCGGCCAGGTGTGCACCTCCAGCATCAGATGACATGACTGTCCTGCTTCCCCCCTGCCAGTGTGCACCTCCAGCTCAGATTACATTACACTGTCCTAGCTTCCCCCGGCAGGTTGGCACCTCCCAAGCATCATATGACTGACGGTCCTGCTTCCCCCCTGGCCAGGTGTGCACCTCTAGCATATGGTGACATGTCTGTCCTGCTTCCCCCCTGGCCAGGTGTGCACCTCTAAGCATATGGTGACATGTCTGTCCTGCTTCCCCCCTGGCCAGGTGTGCACCTCTAGCATATGGTGACATGTCTGTCCTGTGTCTTGTGATCCCGCTAATAAAGCAGCTGTTTGCAGTCATCGCTGTGTCGTGTCATCGCTCTCTGTGGCTGAAACGCGTCGTTCCGGTGACCAAACCTGTGATTGTACCAGAACTGCAGATGTGAGAGGAGCGCGGACACAGCGGATCCGGCGGGGGATGGGGAGATACCGAAGAGGCTACGACATGGATCCCCGCCGATCCCTCCAACCACGGGTAGCTCCCCTGCCTATACTTTACCAGGGCAGGTTCAGGGGTGTCACAAGTGGGACTATAATTACTCACACTGCTGTGCTCTGTGCATTGTGATGCTGCCCCGCCCCTACCTCCTGCTCTAAATCACTGCTACAGTATATAGCTAAACCTGCTAATGCATATGGATAGTTTAATACACAGGGCTGCAGAGAGCACAGAGCACAGCAGTGTGAGGTCTGATTACACATCTCTCCAGGGACAATACATAACACTGGCTGCAGAGAGCACAGAGCACAGCAGTGTGAGGTCTGATTACACATCTCTCCCGTACAATACATAACACGGCTGTCAGTAGAGCACAGAGCACAGCAGTGTGAGGTCTGATTACACATCTCTCCAGAACAATACAAACACTGGCTGCAGAGAGCGCAGAGCACAGCCAGTGTGAGGTCTGATTACGATCTCTCCAGGACAATCTAACCCTGGCTGCAGAGAGCACAGCAGTGTGAGGTCTGATACACATCTCTCCATTTACAGTACATAACACTGGCTGCAGAGAGCACAGAGCACAGCAGTGTGAGGTCTGATTACACATCTCTCCAGGGACAGTACATAACACTGGCTGCAAGAGAGCAGAGCACACCGCAGTAGTGAGGTCTGTTACACATCTCTCCAGGACAGTACACATAACACTGGCTGCGAGAGCACAGAGCTCAGCAGTGTGAGGTCTTTACACATCTCCCCAGGTACAATAAATAACACTGGCTGCAGAGAGCACAGAGCCACAGCATGTGAGTCTGATTCACCTCTCTCCAGGACAATACATAACAATGGCTGCAGGAGCACAGAGCACAGCAGTGTTAGGTCTGATTACACATCTCTCCAGGACAATACATAACACTGGCTCCAAGGCAGAGAGCACGATCCACGCAGTGTAGGTTCATAATTACACATCTCTCCAGGGACAGTACATAACACTGGCTGCACAGATCACAGAGCACGCAGTGTGAGGTCTGATTACCATCTCTCCTGGACAATACATAACACAACTGCAGAGAGCACGAGCACACAGTGTGAGGTCGGATTACATATCTCTCAGGGGACAATACATAACACTGGCTGCAGAGAGCACAGAGCACAGCAGTGTGAGGTCTGATTACACATCTCTCCAGGGACAATACATGTCACGGGCTGCAGAGAGCACAGAGCACAGCAGTGTGAGGTCTGATTACACATCTCTCCAGGGACAACACATAACACTGGCTGCAGAGAGCACAGAGCACAGCAGTGTGAGGTCTGATTACACATCTCTCCAGGAACTATACATAACACTGGCTGCAGAGAGCACAGAGCACAGCAGTGTGAGGACATGAACCCAGTGCACTAGGAGAGGCTACAGTCTTGAAATATAAACTCATATTTCACAGTCCTGCTGCTACTGACAACATAGGGACAATACATAACACTGGCTGCAGTCTGTATGGTCACACCTGCTGACAGGTTCCCTTTAAAAGACACAACCTCAATAATTTGCAAGACAAATCCAGCTTGTTACGTCTGTAAGAGTCTTCACTATGTTGGAGTTAATCTGATTACTAGATCCTGGATCATTATATTGTAATAAGCTGAGCGGAGGTTTTATTTGTCTGGGCCGGGTCCTCCATGGGACATCGTTCAGCTCCTCCCCCTTCACCTTCCATAAAATATTGTGTCCAGGAACAATGGGAGTCAGGGAGCGGATCAATAAACGTTCTGTCTGGATTCCTCAACCAGCGATAATGAGTCTGATGAAGGATCCGATGATAGTCCACAGGGAATATTCCAGGTGCTCCTTCATGTCTGCCAAGGTCCCAGATCTGGGGGGGGGAGGTCTTGGAGGACCATAGAAAGTTTCCATCACTCGGATGTTGATGTCTTTGGGGATAAAATGTTTCAAGTTTGCATATAAGAGGGTTTACATATAGATACTCTGAAACTATTACCCCTATTCTCCTATCTCTACCAAGGAGGTGAGGGGCCACAGTCCAGCCACTCAGCTCTCCCAAAGTCCAGTCACCCTCTGATCTCCAAAGTCCAGCCATCCAGGTCTCCCAAAGTACAGCTGTCTTAAAGCTCCGCTGTCCAGCTCTCCTCCGTCCGTCTAGCTCTCCCAAAGTGTAGCTCCCAAGCTCTCCCAAAGTGCAGCTTCCCAGCTCTCCCAAAGTCGCATCGGCTACGGTGCTTGTTAAGAGGTTCCGCATCGGCTACGGTGCGTGGAAAGAGGGTCCGCATCAGCTATGGCGCGTGCAAAGAGGGTCCGCATCAGCTATGGCGCGTGCAAAGAGGGTCCGCATCGGTGTGTGTAGCGAAGCTCCGCAGTAGCCGAGGTCTGAACTCTGATGTACATAACATGCACCGCAGCTGCTGCGGACCTTCTTGAGAAGCAGACATGGGCAGGCAACGCCTCTTTTTTGTATGAAGCTCCCGAGATCAGGATGTGATTATGTCAGTATTACTCGGCGCTGTGTAACATTATAACAGGTTACACGGCTGAGATTCCCGTCTCTGGTGTTGTATAAACAGGCGCTGAGCGTTTCCTGATCGCTCACAATCCCCGTCCTGCGCCTCCAGCTACAACCACAGAGACAAACACATCCACTCACTCAGATAACACCCGCTGGTCCTCCGGATTCTTCTCCACAAATTCTATCAGCTCCATCAGACTCTGCACATACCTGGGGGAGAGAAGACACAGACACATCAATAATCAGTATCATTCATGTTGTATCTACACATCAAATGTCTATTGATCTATTTACAACTCTGCCCATTCCACGTCTCTATTAGGGGGTCATTTATCTTAGTCTGATGCACCTTTTTTAGGGACTTTTTGAGCGCATTGGGGTATTTGCGCCATTTTTTGCACCTTTTTCCAAGAGTTCCTAATTTGTCTTTGTATTTCTCCGTCTTCCAGGTATTTGCGCCCTATTAACATTGATTTGCATCTATATGGGTGCACATAATTGCATAATAACATGACAGTCCTGACCGTCCGCAAAAAGAGCGAAGAGAAGGGGGAAAAAGAGGCACAAGAAGAGCTATGAAAAGGGGGAAATAAGATAAATCACCCCCTTAGTGTCTACTTATGTGTATATCTGGGTAACTTTCACTTCATCCAATGTCTATTTACTCTAGACATCTGTGCAATGTCTATCCAATCTCCATTTAGCTATCCAACCGTCCATCTTTCAATGTCTACTGATCAGTGAATCTCTTATTCGGTCCATAAATGTATCAATGTCCAATGTGTCCATTTATCTCTTCATCCAATGTCTGTCCATCAATCTTACAATATGTCCATCTTTGTATCTATTCATCTATCTATAGAATGTCTATGCAGCTATACATCTTCTGTACCTATGTATCCTTCCTACCATTAGACACCTGTATCAATCGTCAATCAATAAACCTCAGATACAGTGGGCAGTGATTTCCTGCCCATAACCATGGGTCCTGGTGTCCTGGTGCCCTCCTCTGTAGTAACAGCGGTGCCCTGCGTGATACCAGCTCATTCATCCCCAGATACCTGGCACAAGACACAAGTCGCTTTCATGGAATTTCTTTCTCTAACTCCTTGGACACCTCCCAACTAAGTTCACTGAATGAAGTTAAGTAAATGCGAACAAAGTGTTCTGCCCCAAACTGCGCCCGGGTGCCAAGGGAGGTGCCACCTGCGTCACACAAATACAAAGAGCGACGTATCTGTGTGCCCTGGATAAGGAGTCACAGAGAGAGTTCATTACAAGTACTCACAGCCATCCTATTTACAAAAGGGATCCTGTCAGCAGGATTGATCCTACCAAACTGCGGACAGTGTCCCCACACTGCTGTGCTCTTAGCTCTGTGCATGGAGCCCCTCACCTTCCCTCTGAGTGACTACTGTATCATTCAACCAGAAGCCTTCTACAGATTTTACTGTAAAGAGCAAAGGTAAGGGGCTGTGGAGCAGATGAATGCACAGAGCCAAGAGCAAAGCAGTGTGAGGACATGCCGCCAAGTGTACATCTACTAAAAAAGAAAATTAAAAAAAATAGCTCTATTTTATAGCAGTCCTTCTGCACAAATTGTTAGGATTACAAAATTCTCTAGGGATGATACCGGACACTCCCTGCACAGAGCACAGTACACAGAAGTGTGAGGACAACTCCCCAGTGCAGAGAGAAGTTACAATCCAGAAATATAAATCCTGCAGCTACTGACAGCATAAACAAAGGTCTGATTACACATCTCTCCAGGGACAATACACAACACTGGCTGTACAGAGCACAGCAGTGTGAGGATACAACCTCAGTGCACTTAAAGATGCTACAATCCAGGAATATAAATCCATATTTCACAGTCCTGCTGCTACTTACGTCATACACAAAGGTCTGATTACACATCTCTCCAGGGACAATACACAACACTGGCTGTACAGAACACAGCAGTGTGAGGATATACCCTTTGTGCACTTAAAGATGCTACAATCCAGGAATATAAATCCATATTTCACAGTCCTGCTGCTACTAACATCATACACAAAAAGTCTGATTACACATCTCTCCAGGGACAATACATAACACTGGCTGCAGAGAGCACAGAGCACAGCAGTGTGAGGTCTGATTACACATCTCTCCAGGAACAATACACAACACTGGCTGTACAGGGCACAGAGCACAGCAGTGTAAGGAAACAAAGGTCTGATTAAAAATCTCTCCAGGGACAATACACAACACTGGCTGTACAGAGCACAGCAGTGTGAGGATACAACCTCAGTGCACTTAAAGATGCTACAATCCAGGAATATAAATCCATATTTAAACAGTCCTGCTGTTACTTACGTCATACACAAAGGCCTGATTACACATCTTTCCAGGGACATTACACAACACTGGCTGTACAGAGCACAGCAGTGTGAGGATATACCCTTTGTGCACTTAAAGATGCTAAAATCCTGGAATATAAATCCATATTTCACAGTCCTGCTGTTACTAACATCATACACAAAAAAGTCTGATTACACATCTCTCCAGGGACAATACATAAGACTGGCTGCAGTCTCATGTGGTTATATACCTGCTGATAGATTTATACCAGATCTTAGTCTCCATTCACATTCAAAGCGGCAATGACAATTCTGCAATTTCCAGGAGCCAAGGTGCAGATGTAGCAGTGCCAAATGTGTAATTTTACCAATATGTGTATTTATATCTCTCAGCAGATGAAGACTGTGACCATTTAGTAGCAGTCCCATGTAAAGCACACAATCTTAGCTCTGCAGCCTACATGTCATGGATAACTTGAGGGTCGCCCTGGCAGGAATGCGGCACCTGTCCAGCCGAGCCGTGTGTGTGCAGGATTACTGAGTATCCCTAATAAGATCTTATCCAGACCAGTCCTGCACATTGTCCCTGCCACATATCAAGCCGAGAAATCCAAAACCCCATCCGTGCACAGTCTGCAGATCTCAGCTATGTGAGTGTGGGCACCGCAGCTGCTGACGCGCTTCAAGTCTGAAGGGAAGTGACAAACCCTTTCTGGGGACATTTGGGCAATTGTCTTTTTGATCCTGTTGGTCATAGTTTCTATATGTTGGTACTACAATAGTGTGGGTGACTATTAGGCAGGGCTCACATTAGAAACTAAATAGTTGTACAAATATACAAATCATCATCATCTAATCCTCATTATATTATTTTAATTAAATTGCTATATATATATATTAATGAATTTACTTATTATTTATATATTTTTATCTTTTTAATATGCCTTATTTTCAAAACTATTAAAATATATTGATTTTAAATACAGATATATATTTTTAGTATTCGTTATTTCTAGCCATTTTCATATCAATTAAGTTTTTTTTACATTTTTGCTTTTTATTTGCTTTGGAATGATGATTTATAATAATTATATTCATTGTAATTGTTTGTATTGTGTATTTGTTATCCTTCTTTTAATCCTTTTTTTATGTATTATGATTTTAATCATTTATATTATTTTACTCATTTTTTTTTTTTACTTTTTATATTCAATTTTTAATATATATCTAAATATATATTTATCTATATCCAATATAGATCTTTATAGAATTTGTATTACTTTTTAGAATTATTATAATTTTTTAATTCTTATTGAAGGTTATTTTTCTTATTATTAGCATAATTCTTCTTATTCTGTCCTTTCTTTAGAATCCAATCCTATCAGATAAAAACTTTGTTATTCCAAATATTTTTTACATAGTTAAGTGGGTGTTACCATTAGGGGGTGTTTTTCTACAAAGTCCAACACTGTCCAATCAGAGCCATCTATAGGGACACACCAGTTGGGGGCCTGTCATTATATAGAATGACACTGGCCAATCACAGCCGGCTATAGGCACACACCCTTATAACAAGGGGATTGGTAACGCCCTTTGTAAATGTAGATGTTGTAACATTAGATTTGCAGTCAGGAGGGGCAGCGGCAGTCAGAAGTGGATACAGTAACTATGACTACTCCAGGGATTGTACTTACCAGCTCTGGACGAGTTGTACGGACGGAGTTCCCAGTAACGGATCCGGGAGGATGTAGAGTTCCCTCATGATATTCGCCAGACGCACCGGAAGCTCCTGGCGCAGGAAGACAAAAGACGTCTTCTCACATCCATTGGCCGAACCTAGAAACAAGAAGAAGAAGACGCATAAGGAAACAGTGGAACATCCACAAGTGTCTGATACAATGTAGCGAAAGAGAAAGAAACAGGAAATAAACACTTTCCAGTCTTTAAAAATAACTTTCAATCCATCCACTGACCCAAAACAAATCTTGTCCATCTCTAAAGTTGTGTGGATGGCTAATAGGTTGCAGGTTATAGAAGAGATCAGGCAGTGACCTCGGAGATAAAGGTCATATGAGGTGAAGGGTCTTAGTGATGCAGGAAAGTTCTATAAATATATCCCCCTCCCCCGCTATATACCTGCTGTGCCAGTATAACCACCTATCCATCACCAGTCACAGATCAGCAGCTAAAATAAGTGGCTGCCAGGTCACTGACCCTGCACTTGACCTCTGCCCTCCCTTATCTCGGGTCGGCCCTTGAACTCCCATCACTTACGTAAGCAGGTTGTAGTGGATTATTTGTCAGCAGACACTTTCACTGTGTATAACCAGAGTATTATTCCCTACCTTTGCTGACTGATGTGCCAGTGTTCACTGTTCTGGAATTCTATTCATGAACCAGCAGGCTCAGGCTGTACATTCGGATTCTCACAGACCCAAATCAAATCTAATACAACTAAATTACGATTCAAAATTCATTTGCTCTCTGTTGTGTCAGTCCTTACTGCAGTCCTGGAATTCTATTCATGAACCAGGAGGCGCAGGATGTTCACAGACCCCGAATATGGTATTAGGAACATAAGCAGCTGGAGATTGGGCTATTCTGAGAGCTGTGGTTCCCCAAGATTGCTCTCAGTGCCTGCTGGGAGTTGTAGTCCCGCCCATAGTTAGAAGAGTAAACTTGGCTTAATGTACAACTAAAACTGCAAAACTCTGAGAGGCCGGAGCCGCTGCCGAGCACATCTGCTGCCTTCCCTAGAAGGACCCTGGAAAGCTGGAGCCACGTCAAATCATTCGTCTGGCAAGAGGCGCCTGAGGGGGATTTCTAAGAATCCGAAAAAACACGGAGAACAACGACCAAAAGTTCACGAATAAAACACAAGTCAATAACCGAGTTTAAAGGCATCTGTGTCCTGGGAAAGCTGGGTGACCGCCAACTATGGCCTCCATTTCAAGGTACCGTCAAGCATAATGCCTCGAGTCTTAAAGGGAACGTTTTGGACTCTAGAAGAGTTGGACGACAACCAATATGGCTGCCACAAAGCTTCATAATCCGACTCTGCTGATCCTTTCATTCACTTCCTAATCTCTAGCCTTGAACGTTTGTAAAAAAAAAGAGCCTTGCGCTGTGGAGGACCCATCCAGTCCCGTCCCATTGAAATTAATGGGCATGGTGTAATACTTCCTCTGTCCTGCGGGGGAGCTGCAGGGAGCGCTTACACCCAGATTTCCGCATAGATCCGGACCAGAGAATCCACTTCATGGACCTTTGTAACAAAGTATAAATTATCCAAAGTGTAGCGCCCCCTTTAACTGCTCGTATTTTTGCCCCCGTCCATGATAAATTTTAGGACAGATTATTTATTTTGTAGGTAAATACAAGATATTTGCACAAGTAATCGCTGCCAGGCTTCCCGAAACAGAAAACAGGAGGCGCTTACATAACACGCGGGTTGTTTCTGGTCTCTTACACAAGGACAGATTTTTTTTATTTGGCTAATCCATGAGATTTATTTAACCTCTGGGGGTGCGGGAAGGAGGAGACAATGGATTCTGGGAAATATCCCATAATCTGGAAGTAGTTGCCCCGATAGGTTTTAGCAGAAATAAGAGTCAATAAATCTGTAACCTGTGACTCACAAGACTTGTAGTTCAGCAACAGCTCATGGGCATGCTGGGACTAGTAGTGCTGCAGCAGCCGACAGCCAGGGGCACGCTGGTAAAAATGTAACACAAAAGAAATTAAATTAAAGAAACTTAATTAACATTTACAAACATTAAACCCATTTAACCAGTTTCTAGAAATTGAGTTACATTTAATCTACAAAGTTTCGCCTCCGTTCTGTACTATTCAATTATCGGAGTCGTCCTTAGATTATGTAAAGCAAAAAAAAACAAAAAACTGATGAATTAGAATAAAAATAACCACAAAGAAATTCGCCTCGGAATCAATTATATTCTTATGAATTCAGAGCAGGAGGAAAAAACACAGAAACAGAATCTTCAAAGTGTTTGCAGGAAATAATTGCGATGCTGCGCCGAGTATCTGGGACACTTCCTGGTAGGACGAGTGCGGCACCGGGAACACGTAAGAGGCAGTTTGTAAAAAGGAGCAAAAAACAAAAATAGCAAAAAACAACAGCAGTAAATACTTCATTGAGCCGACGTTCTGGGAATCCTTTTATAGAGAAATTGGGAATTGTATTCTGCGAAGTGTTACATTGTGTATATCCAGGGCATCGCACTCCTATGGCTGATCTGAGGGCCCGATCTGCTGCTCCAATAGTGAGATCAGGACCCCAACCAATCACATTGGTTTCCCCTATTCTGCCAATTGGTGATGAAATTGTAACTTGGTACAACCCCTTTAAGGCCAACAGCCCTTTACTGTGACAGTATCTGAACAGCCAAGTATCCAATCTTTGTGTATATCTGTGGTAGCTGCAAGATAGTGGTTTGGGGAGGTGTCCTCACACTGCTGTGCTCTCTGCATTAAAGGAATCTACCATGTGATGTGATGCAGTATGAAGCAAACCTGCCCTGAGAATGCTGCAGCTACACTGATGCAGGATCATATCTTGGTAAATCCCTGAGCTGAGGGGTTTTGCTGATAAAACAGATATAACATCATGATAATGAAGCTCTGTCCCTTCTATGGCTGCTGCAGCGCTTGGTTTCCCGCTTCTCATAGCAGATGAGTTATTCACTGCTCACAGGATGATGTAATCCCTGGGTTTTGCCTGAAGGCAGAATAATCAATCGCTGCACCATCCCCCAGCTGCTGTGTATGAGTGATACAGCTCAGGTTGATTAGTCATGTCTTGACTGACCTCCATGTCTAATGCCAAGATCCGTGTGTAATGTGTTTATCTTGGCAGCCATGCTGGCCCAGCTTTCCCAAGGTCCTAAATGTTATATCTGTTTTATCAGCAAAACCTCTCAGCTCAGGGATTAACCAAGATATGATCCTGCATCAGTGTAGCTGCAGCATTCTCAGGGTATGTTTGCTTCATAATGCATCACATCAAATGGTAGGTTTCCTTTAAGCTGCTCTACAGCTTCTCCTCTCGGCTCTGAGTAAATATAGTGGCAAGCTTCTGGTTGGATACTACAGTAGACACTCTGCATTGTAATGTGCTGGAGATGAATATTGTGAGGATACATCACTGTGTAATTAGAGAAGCAACAATCCTGGAATATTAATTCACTGTTCATGGTTCTGCTTCTACTAACAACATTCACAAAGGTTTAATTACACATCTCTCCATGGACAATACCAAACACTGGCTACAGAGAGCACAGAGCACAGCAGTGTGAGGTCTGATTACACATCTCTCCAGGGACAATACATAACACTGGCTGCAGAGAGCACAGAGCACAGCAGTGTGAGGTATAATTACACATCTCTCCAGGGACAATACCAAACACTGGCTGCAGAGAGCACAGAGCACAGCAGTGTGAGGTCTGATTACACATCTCTCCAGGGACAATAGCAAACACTGGCTACAGAGAGCACAGAGCACAGCAGTGTGAGGTCTGATTACACATCTCTCCAGGGACAATACCAAACACTGGCTGCAGAGAGCACAGAGAACAGCAGTGTAAGGACATACCCCCCATGCACTTGGTAAAGCTACAATCCTGCAATATAACTTAATGTTTCCCAGTTCTGCTGCTACTAACAACATACTCAAAGGTCTGATTACACATCACTCCAGGGACAATAAATAACCCTGGCTGCAAAGAGCAAAGAGTACAGCGGTGTGAGGACATGCCCCCAGCTCACTTGGTAAAGGTACAATCCTGAAATATAAATCCATATATCATAGTTCTGTTGCTACTAACAACACACAAGGGTCTGCAGAGAGTACAATGTGCAGTAGTGTAAGGATGAGCCCTAGTGCACTTTGTAAGGCTACAATCCTGGAATATAAATTCATATATCACAGTCCTGCTACTACTAACAACACACAAAGGTCTGATTACACATCTCTCCAGGGACAATACATAACACTGGCTGCAGAGAGCACAGAGCACAGCAGTGTGAGGTCTGATCTCACATCTCTCCAGGGACAATACATGACACTGGCTGCAGAGAGCACAGAGCACAGCAGTGCGAGGTATGATTACACATCTCACCAGGGACAATACATAACACTGGCTGCAGAGAGCACAGAGCACAGCAGTGTGAGGTCTGATTACACATCTCTCCAGAGACAATACATAACACTGACTGCAGAGAGCACAGAGCACAGCAGTGTGAGGTCTGATTACACATCTCTCCAGAAACAATACAAAGCACTGGCTGCAGAGAGCACAGAGCACAGCAGTGTGAGGTCTGATTACACATCTCTCCAGGGACAATACATAACACTGGCTGCAGAGAGCACAGAGCACAGCAGTGTGAGGTCTAATTACACATCTCTCCAGGGACAATACATGACACTGGCTGCAGAGAGCACAGGCTTTTCTCTGTTCTCTCTCATCCAGTGTTATGTATTTCCCTGGAGAGATTGTGTAATCAGACCTCACACTGCTGTGCTCTGTGCTCTCTGCAGCCAGTGTTATGTATTGTCCCTGGAGAGATGTGTAATCAGACCTCACACTGCTGTGCTCGTGCTCTGCTGCAGCCAGTGTTATGTATTGTCCCGGAGAGATGTGTAATCAGACCTCACACTGCTGTGCTCTGTGCTCTCTGCCCAGTGTTATGTATGTCCCTGGAGAGATGTGTAATCAACTCACACTGCTGTGCTCTGTGCTCTCTGCAGCCAGTTGTTATGTACTGTCCCTGGAGAGATGTGTAATCACACCTCACCTGCGCTCTGTGCCTCTC
>WNYA01000680.1:0-125969 GCA_019512145.1 Engystomops pustulosus
AAAATGGCATCTCCCGCCGTTGTGATTGGCTCTGTTTCTGGCCGCCAAAAATCACAACGGCGGGAGATGCCATTTTCTCGAGCGGGCGAAGTATTCGTCCGAGCAACAAGCAATTTCGAGTACACTAATGCTCGAACGAGCATCAAGCTAGGACGAGTATGTTCGCTCATCTCTATTGGTGATATGTCTTTTAATGGAAATTTGATAACATTTTAGAAAAATTCTCCATTTTCAAATTTCAAAATGATATGCTAAATAACTTGATAAATATAATTTACTGAAAGCCTGCTTTATGTTGGCATGGTTTTTTATGCTCCCCCTCCCCGACAGTTTTCGGGCTCCTCCTTTTCCCTGCTCTGCCTCAGACCATTGGGCTCACACAAGATGGCGCTGCAGTGACGTCACATACTGTGTTGCCAGCGCCAATAGGTTGGCGTGCATCGGGGGAAAGTGAGAAGCCTGTAACACACTACCAGGAAACAGAGGTGTCTTAGGCCTGCTGCCTGACACCTTGAGGCTGTCAGGAGACTAAGCCCCAGAGCAGAGGTGCACTGTCTGGACTGGCTGCCACCTCCCAGCCCAGTCTGAAGTTACTACCAGGCTGTGAGCAACCCTTCCTGCAGACATGCTGTCACGGATGCTCCTATTAGCTTACTGTTAGGCAGGAGTGAGTCTACAAGAACCCAACAATAGCGTTATATATATTTTTTTTATTTGCTTGTGGCTGGGCTTGCTGGCACTAGTAGTGCAGCTAGTACCATATTGTGAGGAATTTGCAGGGAGACTTGCGACCGTTGTGTTTAGCTCTTAGTGACACACATATCCATCTCAAACACCTAAGTGGGACAATTTATTAGGGGTTTGATTGAATTAGGCACAGTCTGCTTTTTCTTTTTACTTTTCTTTTTTTTTTATAACTCAAAGTCATCAGACACAGCACAAAATCCAGTTGTGTGCTGTCAGTGTAGACTAGAAACTAGCCATACGAGAACCCAACAGGGCTACAATAGCGTTATATATTTTATTTTTTGTTGATTTGCTTGTGGCTGGCTGTCACGTATGCTCCCGTGATCCATGTCGCGGATCGCGGGTACACCCGTGCTCCGCTGCCTGCCGGTCTCCGTCCCCCTGCCCTCACTTATCTCTCCTGGCTGTGCTCCAGCTCCCGGTGTGTAGGCCGCAGGCCTCCTTGCCTGCAGTCGCATGCTATCACCACTGGAGGGCGCGCGCGCGCGGACTTCTCAAGCCTTAAAGGGTCAGCGTCCTTCTGATTGGCTCCTGCTAATCTGGCTCGCCCTTATAATCCGGCACCTCCCTTCTCCCCCTGCCGGATCTTCTCCTAGGATCACCTATGGTTTCCATGCCAGGCTTCCTTAAGCCGTTCCTGTGGAAGAGAAAGCCCATTAGCGTTTCCAGACGCTTTTCTGTGTTCCTGTGTGTCTCCAGCGTTCTCATACACTCCTGGTGTGTCCTGTCTTCCAGCGTTTCCAGACGCCTCCGTGTCTCCTGTCTCTAGCGTTCCCATACACTACCTGCTGTGCCTTCCAGGGTTCCAGTCCAACGGTGTCTGCAGTCTGTGCCAGCATTACCAGTGTTCCTCTGTGTTGCTGCTGTCATCCCAGGCTTGAACTGTTTCCTGCACATCCCTGTACCTTGGCTGCCACCGCGGGCCGCATACCATCTCCTGCGATGGTCCAGAGGGTCCACTGGTCCACAGACTCCTCCCTCCAGACTCTTCCCATACTTTTAGTTTTGTTGTCTGTGTGACCCTTTACACGGATTTGCAGGGAGTTCTGTTTAGCTCTTAGTGACACACATATCCATCTCAAACACCTAGGTGGGACAATTTATTAGGGGTTTGATTGAATTAGGCACAGTCTGCTTTTTCTTTTCTTTTTTTTTTTTTCAAAACTAAAAGTCATCAGGCACAGCACAAAATCCAGTTGTGTGCTGTCAGTGTAGGTTAGAAACTAGCCATAGCAATAGGATAGCATCCTAAAAAACCCCCCAAAAATTTACAGTTTACACTTTAATTTTGAAAATGTTGAACCCGAGGGCTAGGGGTAGAGGATGAGGGCGTGGGCGTCCAACTACTGCAGGGGTCAGAGGCCGTGGTCCTGGACGGGGTGAGACACCACCTGCTGATGAGGGAGCAGGGGAATGCCGCAGAGCTACACTCCCTAGGTTCATGTCTTAAGTTACTGGGACTCGTGGTAGAGCACTGTTGAGGCCAGAATGTCGTGATGTTGTGGATTGCGGACAATGCTTTTAGACATTTGTCCAACAGTCAGTCTTCCACGCAGTCCACCCATGCCACCGAAATCAGCACTCCTCCAGCTCCTCCTTAAAGGGCCAGCGTCCTCCTGATTGGAGTTCGCTAATCCGGCTCGCCCTTTTAATCCGGCACCTCCCCTCACTCCCCAACGGATCTTCTCCTAGGAGCTCCTACGGTTTCCATGCCAGGCTTCCCTAAGCCGTTCCTGTGGAAGAGAAAGCCCATTAGCGTTTCCAGATGCTTTACTGTGTTCCTCCGTGTCTCCAGCGTTCCCATACACTCCTGGTGTTCCTGTCTCCAGCATTCCCATATGCTTCCTGCTGTGCCTACCAGGGTTCCAGTCCAGCCCTTTGTTGCTGCTGTCATCCCAGGCTTGGACTGTTTCCTGCACATCCCTGTAACTTGGCTGCCACCGCGTGTCACATACCATCCCCCGCGGTGGTCCAGAGGGTCCACTGGTCCACAGACTCCTCCCTCCGGACTCTTCCCAAAGAGACTTTTAGTTCTGTTGTCTGTGTGACCCGTTACATTTATATTGTATATATGACACATATTTCATTGTAATTGTCTTGCTCTATGATTTAAAGTGCAAATAAACATTTCTGGCTTAAAAAAAGAGAGGTACTGGACATGAAGACCTTGAGAGGTAAGCGGCTCTTCTTTGTTGACTGGAGGGGGTTCGGTTCTGAGGAGATATCCTGGGTGCCTGAAGAAAATATTCTGGACTGTAGTCTCCTCCAAAGATTTCTTCATACCAAGAAAAGGGGAAGGCCAAAGAGGGGGGTACCGTCACGGGTGCCCCTGCCTTGCCACTAGGGGGCGCGCGCGGACTTCTCCCAGCCTTAAAGGGCCAGCGTCCTCCTGCGTTCCCATACGCTTCCTGCTTTGCCTTCCAGGGTTCTAGTCCAGCAGTGTCTGCAGTCGGTGCCAGCGTTACCAGTGTTCCTCTGTGTTGCTGCTGTCATTCCAGGCTTGGACTGTTTCCTGCACATCCCTGTACCTTGGCTGCCACCGCGTGTCACATACCATTCCCCCCGGTGGTCCCATAGAGACTTTTGGTTCCGTAGTCTGTGTGACCCGTTACACATGCTATCTTCTACCAGCTTTTCAGCTTGCTGAACATGTTGTTCTTACATTTATACACATGTACAATACATACACATCATATACACACATAGAGGGAGATTTATCATACGCCGGCCCCTTGATATATCTGGCAAGTGTCGCAGCCATCAGGAGCTGACATTCTTTTGCACTAAAACCTGTGCACAAAAATTTGCATTTTTTCAAAAAGTACACAGACACAGGGCAAGAACGGCCCATGGCTGACTACTCTGCCAAGTCCCTCTACGGCCACATGGCGTGGAGGTGGCGTAGTCACATAATAAGTGCAAATTCTTGTCGTATTCTTGTATTTTACTGTTTCAGTTATAAATTCCCCATTGTATATAAACATTGTATACACACATTCTGTATAGTATATGTATCATATAAACACATATACACAAAATATACATAGGTATACAGTATATACAAACCCTATATACACACACAGTATAAAAACAACATATAAACACATACTACATATACATATAAATAGAATATACACATACGTACAGTATATTTACAGCATATATACCGTATATACATACCATATATCATGTACATGCACATACAGAATATACTCACAGACATACAGTATATAAACATCATACACAAATATATATATATATATATATATATAGTATATACACACCATACATCATATACACACATATACAGCATATACCCAGCATATACTCATTCAGATACACACCATTAACACACACACACATATATATACCAGACTTGGCCCTCTTTGTCTCCACCATGCTCACTTGGCGTCGTAGATGTTGCTTGGGGGGAGGGGGGGGACTATGTATTTAGGGCCATTAATAATAAATATAACAATTTATTTTTGTACGGGGGGGGGGCTGTGTATATAGGACCGTGTATGTATGTTTGTTACTGAGGGTGGGGGCTGTGTATTTATGTGCCGTATATATTTTACTGGGGAACTGTATATAAATTTGTTACTGAGAGGGCTGTATATTTTTATTACTGGGGGATGGTCATATATATTTATTTCAGGTGGCTATATATATGCAACATCCCCCACCTAGCCTTTTCTTGGGACCTGGAAGAAGCCGGGGGCCCAGAATACTGGAGTGGCTGGCTATTGCCGCCTAGGGCACACTGATGTCATGATACAATACATTTTATTAATCCCATAGAGGAAATTGTTTTATACATGGTGTCTGATCATCACAGAAAAGCGTACATATTAGATACATAGCTACACATACGACATTCACATATATTGTAGGTCACAAGTTATAGACATTCATTCCATTTTGGTCACACCTGATATAGAGCATGGGATTTTGTCAGTGACTTCTGCAGTCCTCCCCCTGCATGTAGTGGTCAGTGGACTCTTGAGCCCTCATTACTCATTCTCAGGACGCTTGCAGAATTTCACAGGTTGCCCTGCAGTATTTTCCATTACGGCTGGATATATTACGCTCTGACCTCTTGGTCTCCGAGAGGCATCACTTGATACTATTATAAAATTCCTCAGCTTTCTATACTATGGATGATAAACCCAGTTGTAAGGATCTTGTTGCGGTGAGTATAAAATGGATTAAACAGAGCTGAGTGTAACCCTCCTCATCTACAGATGTTGCACTTTCTTTGCCAGGGCTGAACATGTAAATGCATTCTACATGCAAGTGCAAACTACTGATCTCTATTATCAGATATTATTTTTCAGGTCCCTTCTTTTCGCTGTCAGTACACGTTCTTGATCTGTGACACAAAGGTTAAAATCCCAAAGCCGCCTTTTGGCTTGACTACCAGGGCTCTTCTGGATTTCAGAGTTCTGGTCCCTAGGGACTCTAACATCACATAAGAGGTTTGTCTGTCCATTCTAACCACTTTGCCTGTTAAAGACCTAGTTCTTAACCCCTTAAGGACGCAGCCATTTTTATCAAAGGAAGCACACTACTATGCCAGATGAGATGACACTGAGTTATTGCCTAATAGAAATCCAACCCCTACTGAATTTTCCCACTTCGGCCTTTGCTATGGATATGTGTGCCACTAAGAGCTAAACACAACGGTAGCAAGTCCCCCTGCTAATTCCTCACAAAATGGTAATAGATGCAAATTAAAATAAAAAAAGTAGAACGTTATTGTAGCCCTAAGAAGGGCTGTTGGGTTCTTTGAGAATCACTCCTGCCTAACAGTAAGCTAATAGAACACCCTAACGCTTTCCCTGACCAGCAGCAGCTCTCTCCCTAGCGGCATCCAGACACAGAATGATCCGAGCAGCGCGGCCAGCGGCTAGTCTATCCCAGGGTCACCTGATCTGGCCAGCCAACCACTGCTATCGACGTGTAAGGGTACCACGTCATGCTGGGTGGAGTGCAGAGTCTCCTGGCTTGTGATTGGCTCTGTTTCTGGCCGCCAAAAAGCAAAACGGCGGGAGCTGCCATTTTCTCGAGCGGGCGAAGTATTCGTCCGAGTAACGAGCAGTTTCGAGTACCCTAATGCTCGACCGAGCATCAAGCTCGGACGAGCATGTTCGCTCATCTCTAATAGCTACACATACGACATTCACATATATTGTAGGTCACAAGTTATAGACATTCATTCCATTTTGGTCACACCTGATATAGAGCATGGGATTTTGTCAGTGACTTCTGCAGTCCTCCCCCTGCATGTAGTGGTCAGTGGACTCTTGAGCCCTCATTACTCATTCTCAGGACGCTTGCAGAATTTCACAGGTTGCTCTGCAGTATTTTCCATTACGGCTGGATATATTACGCTCTGACCTCTTGGTCTTCGAGAGGCATCACTTGATAGTATTATAAAATTCCTCAGCTTTCTATACTATGGATGATAAACCCAGTTGTAAGGATCTTGTTGCGGTGAGTATAAAATGGATTAAACAGAGCTGAGTGTATCCCTCCTCATCTACAGATGCAGTTGCACTTTCTTTGCCAGGGCTGAACATGTAAATGCATTCTACATGCAAGTGCAAACTACTGATCTCTATTATCAGATATTATTTTTCAGGTCCCTTCTTTTTGCTGTCAGTACACGTTCTTGATCTGTGACACAAAGGTTAAAATCCCAAAGCCGCCTTTTGGCTTGACTACCAGGGGTCTTCTGGATTTCAGAGTTCTGGTCCCTAGGGACTCTGACATCACATAAGAGGTTTGTCTGTCCATTCTAACCTCTTTGCCTGTTAAAGACCTAGTTCTTAAAAATGCTCCTAGTATCCTGTTATTTCTCTGCAATTCTCTTCTTGGTTCTGACTTGGCTACGGTGACTATTCTTCTATATTTGTATTGTATTGTATTCATTTATGTATTTTGCACTTTGGTGCAAGAAGGGAACATCGACTAGTTGTCCTTTACTGCCTAGGTAAGATAAAGTGGCAGGGACAGTAGTGAAGGAGGTTTAGTCTCAGGTGTCAGTCTGTGCACCGGTCTGCTCGCACAGCCTGCTTCCTATGTAAATAAAGGTAGGTTCTTGTATAATTCTGACACTTTCTGAGTGTAGGATCTCTGCATGCTGTCAATGAATATAAGCATTCTTCCTTAAATCCCAAGACTATAATCCTGTCCTGATGTGACGCAGACAGGTAAGGATTAGGGTTCCTCAACTTTCCGCACACCATCGTAGTAGAAGCAGCACGTCCACATTCCCCAGCAATATTCCAGCTCAGAATGTTTACATTACACGTTCAGAGATGGCTGGAAATATGTTCTCATGGAAACGATCTGGCAAGGAATGAAATCCACATAAACACAATTGTGTCAATAAACAGAAATTTAAGACTTTACATGAGCGGGCAGAGATTTTTTATTTATTTATTTTACAAATAAAAAAACTTATAACCTTGTAATATGAGGAAAAAAAGGACACAACATGAACCATGGTCCTTGTGCAGGTACATCATGTGAGTGATGAAGATTAATTCATACATTATGGCAATCCACATATAATGTTCCCTATATACTGTTTATACAGTGGGTATGGAAAGTATTCAGATCCCTTTAAATTTTTCACCTTTTTTTATTGCAGCCAATGGGTAAGACTTTGGCTGTTGATCTTACCCATTGTTCTTTTTTCTGCTCAATAATGTACACTCTACCCCAGAGGCGTAGCTAGCAGGTCAGCATAGAGGAACAAAACTCACCCAAGTGGGCTCCCAACTTAATGGTGTACCGTATTCCACCATACAGTGACCATATAGTGGTAAATACTGGTTCTCCTCAGGCCTCCATATTAATATTCATATTATAGAACAACATAGTAACTTATAGAAGACATCTCTGTACTCATTCCTGTTACAATACACATTTCCTGTCTCTTTCGTATCACCAGTGCCGCCCTGACTTCTCTTGGAATTGTTAGAGAGAACCTGTCAGTTAGATGCAGGACACTAAAACGCCCACAGGTCCTTATGGACGTTTATACTTATCCAGATGTGAGTCTGATAAGGCACAGAGGATTGGTATATGGAGCTCTCGCGCCTCCTTTCTCAATGCTTCACTAAAGCTGGACGCTCCAGCTAAGTAGTACATGCTGCATATTTGTCCCCCTTAAACTTTTCTACTTTTCGCCACATTTCAGGCTTCAAATATAAAGATATAAAATAATAATTTTTCGGTGAAGAATCAAAATAGGACACAATTGTGAAGTAGAATTACACTTATTGGCTATTTTAAACTATATCCTTTTTAGACAATCACAGAACGCACAGTTTCTGAGAGGTGCAGGAAGTGATTTAAAATTGTCCACACAACTTCCGGATATGGCACAACAATAAATCACAACCCTGAATAGCTATAAGATTCCTCTCACTAGCCTCAGTGAAACAGAACCTTATCAACCCAATTAAGCTGCCACCAGTTCTCCTTTAATATAAGCCCGGTCCGTAACGGAATTATATAGGGTGAGGAACCAACCCGGTAGCATGTATATAACAGAGACACGGACATTGGGGTTCGGGGATCGAGATAAAAGAGCAACACAGGTTAAATCTTATATTTAACTGCCTTAAAGGGGTATTCCCATGAATTTGTACTCAGCATAACAAAATATAACATTCTCTAATTCACTGTTATTAATAAAAATGCAGCATTTCACAGATATAAGTCCAACCTGTCTCTATCCGTACACAATTTCAGTTTCCCCTAGACACAACTTCTGACTTAGGGTCAGGTGGCGCCCATCTTGGATTTTTGTGTGAGATCATGCAGATGAGATTTCTGTCTGTGCTGTGTTGATGTAGCCAGGCCCCCTGCCCGGAGCTCAGAGACACTCACTAATCAAATCCTGTCAGCACATGGTGAGCAGAGAGAGAGGCTGCAAACTACAAGCGACAAGGACACAAGTGATCCGGGGGAAGGGGGAGGCAGGCACATATCTGTGAGATGTAGCAGTGCTCACAGTGTAACACTGTAATGGTCTGTCAGCCTGTATCTGCCTCTGTGTAATCATCTCATGCACCTCTCATCATGTGTCGGTGTGTTAGTACAATGTCAGAAGCCAGATGAAAGGGCATATAAACCCTGTACCCTGATATTGTGACCACATTGTCACCCCGCAGATCTTGATGGATAATACAGTAATGTGTCTGCTTAGTGAGCCCCCGTCCACACTCCACGTCCACACTGAGCAGCATAGTGAGTGATAGGAGCTAAAACAGCAATAAAACTGAGAAAATTGTAAAGTAAGGGGTTAAATGATCTTTATTGTGTTAACATCACTAGGGGATTGAGATGTAAGAATTTTCTTTAGTGGGAAAACCCATTTAAGGGTTAACCTCAGTAAGGGTGCTGTCACATGTTTTAGGATTAGTTTTGTTAATTTCAAAGGTGAAAGACATGAACTGAACGGAATTTGATATTGAAGGAGAAACCTGTTTAACAAATGTCATTTACCTGTTGATTTGATGTCTTTCACTTGCTAAAATAATAAATTGCACCTAAAACCAACCCAAAACTAAGGGATATGGATGGCTTGATGAACAGGATAATGGGGCGCATTTACTTACATGGTCCATTCGCGATCCCGTGGCACGTTGTCTGACGCTGATTCGGGTCTGCCGGGATTCACTAAGGTCCATGCACCTGATATCCACTAGGTGTTGCTGCTGCGCTGAAGTCCGCCGGAGTTCACCTTCTTCGTCCCAGTGTATGTAAGTGCTATTCTTGCGACACCAATTTTTTAAAAAATTCTGCGGTTTTTCCAAATCCGTCAGGTTTTTTGACGGCCACGCCCTCCGATTTCTGTCGCTTGAAAGCTGGCACTGATGCACCACAATCCGATCGTGTGCGCCAAAATCCCGACAAAAATACGCGATTTGGACCCTTAGTAAATGGGCCCCAATATCTGTCATGTGGATCTCCCTTGTTCATCACACAGCTCAAGCTCAGGAAGGTCGGATGGAGAGCGTTTGTGAACAGCAGTTTTCACCTCTTTCCACAGATTCTCGATTGGATTCAGGCCTGGACTGTGACTTGGCCATTCTAACTTCAGGATATGTTTATTTGTGTACCTTCCATTTTAGATTTTGCTGTTGTTTAGGATCATTGTGTTGTTGGAATGTAAATCTCCCTCCCAGTCTCAGGTCTTTTGCAGACTCTAACAGGTTTTCTTCCAGAATGGTCCTGTATTTGGCTCCATCCACATTCCCATCAATTATAACCATCTTCCCTGTCCCTACTGAAGAAAAGCCCACACCATGATGCTGCCACCACCATGTGTGACAGTGGGGACGATGTGTTCAGGGTGATGAGCTATGTTGCCAAAAAGTTTCATTTCAACAGACAGAGCACCTTCTTCCACATGTTTGGTGTCTCCTGGGTGGCTGGTGGCAAACTTTAAACTATACTGATTATGGACATCTTTGAAAAATGGCTTCTTCTTGCCACTCTTCCATAAAGGGCAGATTTGTGCAGTGTACGGCTGATTGTCGTCCTATGGACAGACTCTCCCACTTCAGCTGTAGATCTCTGCAGTTCATCCAGAGTGATCATGGGCCTCTTGGCTGCATCTCTGATCAGTCTTCTCCTTGTATGAGATAGGTTTAGAGGGACGACCA
Organism: Engystomops pustulosus; assembly: GCA_019512145.1. Classification (NCBI taxonomy): domain Eukaryota; kingdom Metazoa; phylum Chordata; class Amphibia; order Anura; family Leptodactylidae; genus Engystomops; species Engystomops pustulosus. The sequence continues at coordinate 10,434 of WNYA01000680.1, forward strand.
GGTTTTGGTAGATTTGCAGTGGTCTGATACTCCTTCCATTTCAATATGATCGCTCAGTGCTCATTGGGATGTTGGCTCTAAAGTTTGTGAAATATTTTTGTTTCCAAATCCGGCTTTAACCCCCTTAACGGCGTGCGCTATAATAATACGGCACGCATTGAAGCGGGTACATGGAGAGGACTCATGGGATGAGCCCTCTCCATAGCCGGTAAGTCTTTGCTGCAGATTGCAGCAAAGACTTAACGGTAACAACCGCGATCGCCGCCATCTTGCCGAAGATCATTGCTCCCCGTGATGTCATCGGGGAGCAGCGATCTGTTGCTATGAGGCTGTCTCATTTTAACCAGTTCATTACAATGTGCTAATTGCACATTGTAATGGCTGAGGAAGAAAATCCCCATATACTGCCATACTGTAGTATGGAAGTATATGGTAGGATCAATCAGACAACCTAGGGTTAAAGTCCCCTTGAAAGTCTGAAAAATAAAAAAAGTTAAAAAAAAATTAATAATAAACAGAAGTCATATAAATAAACAGTAATAATCATAAACACATTAGGTATCACTGTGTCCGATCTATCAAAATATAATGACGGTTTTTCACTGCGTTTAATCCCATAATGGAAAATAGCGCCCACAGCTCTGTACACCATAGTATGAAAAAGTTATTAGCGTTACAAGAGCACAAAATTTAAAAAAAAACTGTACAGGAGGTTTAGTTTTTGTAAACGTACAAAAACATTATAAAACCTATACAAATTTAGTATCTCCATGATCGTACTGACCCAAAGAATAAAGTAGACATGTTGTTTGGGGCGCACAGTGAAAGATGTAAAATCCAAGCCCACAAGAAATGCTGTGCCCAACTCATTGGGAGTAGTAGTACAGTGTTGTGCCCATATATAGAGAGGATGGGAGAAGTAGTACAGTGATGTACCCATATAAATAGAGGATGGGAGTAGTAGTACAGTGATGTGCCCATATGCAGGGCATTAGTAGTCATGCAGTGCTTTGTCAATATATATACAGGATGGGAGTAGTAGTAGAGTACTGTGCCCACATAGAAGATGGGAGTAGTGGTGCAATGCTGTGCCCATATATATAGAGGATGGGAGTAGTAGTAAAGTGTTGTTCCCATATAAATGCAGGGTACAAGTAGTAATGCAGTGATGTGCCCATACATATATACAAAATGGGAGTAGTAGTACAGTGATGTGCCCATATATACAGAGGATGAGAGGAGTATTACAATACTGGGCCCATAAATATAGACAATGGAAGTAATAGTGCAGTGCCCATATATAGAGAGAATGGGAGTAGTAGTACAGTACTGTTCCCATATAAATACACACACAGACACACAGAAAACATACTATTTACCTGACACCTGTCCTTACTTCACCCTCAGCAGTGCCACACAACCAGGACCTGCGAATGACGTCATCTCACAGGTCCGGGAAGGTCAATAGGAATAGACGTATGTTGAGAGCCATCAAACATGTATCATTAAAGATAGTAGGGCTGTCCCTGCATACAGCCCTAACAGTGTTCATCCGTGTGGGTCCCTCAAAGCCACCAAACCCCCCAACCCCACCCGGTAGCTACGCCTCTGCTGCACCCCATCTTGACACAAAATAAACAGAAATGTAGATATTTTGCTAATTTATTAAACAAGAAAGACTAAAATAACACATTATCATAAGTATTCAGACCCTTTGCTCAGTAGTGAGTAGAAGCAGCTTTTGAGCTAGTACAGACATGAGTCTTCTTGGGAATGATGAAGTTTTTCACAACTGGATTTGGGGAACAATTGTCATTTTTCCTTGCAGATCCTCTCACATTCCCTCATATTTGATGGTGAACATTGGTGGAAGCTATTTTCAAGTCTCAAGTAGCAGAAAAACACCCCCCATAGCATTATGCTGCCACCACCATGAGTGACTGTTGGGCCGGTGATGAGCAGTGCAAGGTTTTTCCCACACGTACCACTTAGAATTAACACCACAGAGTTCAATCTTCATTTCATCAGACCAGAGAATCTCATAGTCTGGGATTCCTTCATGTGTTTTTTTGCAAACCATATGCAGGCTTTCATATGTCTTGCACTGAGGAGAGGTTTCCAATAGCACACTCTGTCATGAAGCCTCGACTGATGGAAGGCTGCAGTTATAGTTGACTTTCTCCCATCTTCCTACTGCATCTATGGAGCTCAGCCACAGTGATCTTGGTATTCTTCTTTATATCTCTCACCAAGGCTCTTATCCCGCGATTGCTTAGATTGGCTGGGTCAAGCCAGGTCGAGGAAGAGTTGTGGTCGTCCCAAACTTCTTCCTTTTAAGGATTATGGAGGCCACTGTTCTATTAGGAACCTTGACTGCTTCAGAAATTCCTTTGTAACCTTGGCCAGATCTGTACCTTGCCACAATTCTGTCTCTGAGGTCCTTGGGCAGTTCCTTGGACCTCATAATTCTCATGTGCTCTGACCTGAACTGTGAGCTGTAAGGTTTTATATAGACAGATGTTTGCCTTTCCTAATCAAGTTGAATTAGTCTAATTAAACACAGGTGGACTACATTCTACACGTAGAATCATCTCAAGAAGTATCAGAAAGAAATGGACATCATGTGAGTTAAACTACATATACTATGAGTTCTCCCATAATTCATTGTTCTTCATCTGGAATCTTCCTGCTCCATGAACAGAATGCTAGAAGATCAAGTAAAGACTGTTACACACAAAGGAGTAAGAGAAAATGAAAGCAACTTACTACCTGCAGGAGTATACACAGTTCAGGGTTTATAGAAAGCTTGATAACAATGCCTGTGGATATGCAAGAGTTAAGGTATTCAGGGAATTTCTTTTCTCTTTCATTTTACGGGTACATTAACTGGATGGTATGGGGGTTTATAAATATCTCCAGGTGATAAAACGTAGGGGGATGTTCTGTAGAGCACAACTGCAATCAATAATGATATTCGTTATATTTATTAAAATAGATTATGGGGTGGGTGGGAGAAAGAGTCTGCTGAAACATATCTATTTCAGGTAGATCTATAGAGATGGATATAGATCAGAACAAAGTTCTGCAGCTTGGTGTGGTATAATAATATGTAGCATATATCACTATGTATCAGTCAGAAGGTAGAAGACAGATTAATATATTTTAGAAGATAAATGTAATAATTGGAAGAATATATTCATATGCATCTATGAAGGTAGCGGAACAATCGCATTGTTATACACATGAGATCAATGGTGTAATAATCTGCAGATTGTACCAATATGCATTAGTCCTGATGTAGAGGTCAACATCTGTGCCATCTGCCCTGGGGCACATTTTTTAGTCATTATGGCCCATTCAGACCTTTGTGCTGCAGGGTAGACCCTTCCTCATCACATGATGCAGTGGAGGTCTGTAGACATGGGTGACTGCTATGAGTGCACTTGTAGCCCTGGACAAAGTGAACAATCAGCTGGTTGTTAGAAGCGGCGATGTCTTGGCCTCTCGCGGTATGTGACGAGTTTCCACTAATTCCGTCGTCTTGTGGAAATCACAAGGAAAGCATTATGGAAACCTATAAAAACAAAGCATCAACAAAAGAAGGCAGACAGAGGAAAACAGCTTGGAACGCAGCCCTGTCCTGTGTCCTCACTACAAATACAGCTTCATCCACGACTACAGCTACACCCATAGGCGTCATGTGTCATGTGCAGGACATTACCTGCTTCCGCAGATTAATAACAGATCTATTCAGCTACTGAAGGAAATCTACCACCGGATTTTGCCTTTATTAACCATTCATGATGCTGGGCATGTGTTTATTTAGGAGCTCTGCTCCTGTACTTTACTTATATACAGGTAGCTCCCAGGTTACGTACAAGATAGATTCTTTAGTTGTGTTCTTTACTTGAATTTGTATGTAAGTCCGAATTGGTATATTTTATAATTGTAACTCCAGAAAAAAAATTGTCCCTGTGACAATTGTATTTTCCAAATGTTCTGCTCCCATGGGAACAAGGAATCATTAGACACCTAAGTCACACATTAGGAACGCAACACTAGTGCACTGGGGGGGGTGTGGGGTGTGGGATGGGCCCTATTAAATATGCGCTTCCAGAGAAACGCATGCAATCGATAACAAGACCCCGCTATCTTGTATTTTTTAAATGCACAGTGATAACTCTATGAGTATAGATAATGTAGTGGATGATACCTGCAGTCCTATGTAACACCACAGACAAGGCACAGTGATAACTCTCTGAGTATAGACAATGTAGTAAAAGATACCTGCAGTCCTATGTAACACCACAGACAAGGCACAGTGATAACTCTCTGAGTACATGTAAGCCCAGTTCACACTACCGTTTAAATCTCCGCTCCTAATCTCCGTTTAAAAAAGGAAAGAAAGGAGGTTTAATGCACTTAACACTTAGGCAGTGATCCATATTGCAGGCATTTTTTTGACAGAAAAAAGCAAATGTATAATGGATGTTACAATTTTTACATTGAAGTCAATGGGGGAAAGATAGTTAGACAAGGTGTCAGTATTTTCTAATCAGTTGTCTTAAATAGAGAGATAGAGATACATAGAGAGAACTAGTAAATCTATATATATTATAATAGATAAATGTGAGAAAACAGGTGATATGCTGAGTTTGGGTGGGTTTCATCCAGGTCCTCCGGTTTCCTCTCACACTCCAATAACATACTGGTAGGTTGATTATATTGTGAGTCCCATGGGGTCAGGGACTGATCTGACAAACTCTGTGCAGTGCTGCGTAATCTGTGTGCGCTATATAAAAAAAAGGAATCATTATATAGACATGACATATAGATTGATTATTTTGTATAAATGTTAGACATGGACAGTAACTGATGTCTTCAGATAATGTTCAGTTTATTTATCATTCGTTTTTTCGGAAACGGAAATGCTGACAGTAGTGTGAACTTAGCCTAATGTAGTAGATATTACCTGGAGTCCTATGTCACGCCACATATGACACACACTGATAACTCTTGGCTGTGTAAACTTTACCCCTTTGGGATATATTCACATGTTCGATTTTTGCTGCAGGAAAATCCTGTTCAGATTTTGCATTAAACCATGGCGGGTTTGTATATTCAAGGAATTTATGCGTATAATGCACAGATTATATGGTTTGTTGCTCCTTTCTTTACAACAGAACTGATTGGAAAGAACTATGATTAAAATCAGACCAAACTAAGATAAATCTTTTACAATGTTCAGTGTCCGATTTGACACTTTCTGGAGTGCAACTAGTCTGTAGCCTGAGTGAAGATGTGACAGGGAACCCTCTAATGTAGCCAGGGAACCCTCTAATGTAGTCAGGGCACCATCTAATGTAGCCAGGGAAACACCTCTAGCTCCATGCACTCTGTCTCTTTATTAAATCATATCATTTCACTTGGGAATGAACCCTTTGCAGAGCTCCAGATGAGGGCAGCAGGTAGAGGAGCTGTGCTCCGTGTGATGGCACTAGTGTGGCAGGGTAAGTTTCCTCCAGTGATTGGCAGGGAGGTGGGTGAGGAGGAGGGATCAGTGTGCAGGAGAGCAGCCTGAGGAGCAGTCAGTCCCCCTGTGCTGGGCTGCCATGCTGTGTGGGACCCTGCGCTGCACCTTGCGTCCATCCAGCACCCAGCTGCCTTAGGGGGTCTCATCAGCTCTCTGCACCCCACACCCTGCTGCAGCAGCCGGGGACATGACGGGCTGGGGAGGGTGGACATGCAGCCAAGCCGGGACCCAGCTCCTGAGAATGGGCAAGAGGAAGAGGAGGGAGAGGATGCTCCAGCAGGGCGCCTTCATCTGCTGCCTCCTGTTCGCGGTGTGGTGCCTGGCTGGCATACTGCAAGGACCAGGTGAGTGCCAGCATCGCCTAGCCTAATAACATGTCACTACTAGTGTCACAGGCTGCTGCCAGTGCTGGGGAATCCCGGGATTCTGCTATATTGTATTAGTATCGTACAGATCTGATTGTATGAAATCTGACCGATGAGGTCTGCCACTGCTAGAAATGAGGGATTACTCGGTAGCAGAAGAGATTGGGACACAGTGTTCTGTGCTGGTGTCTAGTGACAGATGGTGGAATAGGTGGAAGATCCCAGTACAACCACCCCCATCAGACAGAATCATTCACTATCTGGATGCTCATTTTAGTACAATTCAGGGGACTGAATGTTTGAAACCATTTAGCTAATTATATAGGTAAGATTCTAATCTATAGGACATATATTATAGAGGATGACTGTGGAAGTCTGTGATCTTATAGCTGCTGATTTCCCAAAAGATGGACACTAGAGAGAAATCGCTAGCTAGTGCCAACAAATCAGATCTTTAAATACGACCTTTAAATCGCCATATTGACTGGATTTCCCTTTAATAAACTGTTCTTGGTCACAGGTGGCACAGTTAGGTCTATGGTCAGTGGTGGTAAGGAGGGTTCTGGAAGTTTGGGGTGAGTGAGTTGTACTTGGGCATTACCCCCGCTACTCTCTGTTTTAGCTTTGTGATCCAGCCATCATCTTCATCACCAGAATGGATTAGAAAGGTGATGACCTTTAAGCTAAATGTGAATGATGCTAGTTGTTGAGTGTTGTCACCCCCCAACTACAGCTAGTGTTTCTAAGCAACAGCCTCAACTTATTTATATACCACATCTATAAAAAAAACTGTAAAACAACCACATCACCATAAATAAAGATACACTTTCTTTTCAGACATTGTGCATGCAGGAAAAGCTGAGTGACAGCTATTATCGTGTTCCTTGATCACTCAGCTTTCCTAGATTCTTAAATAGAAACTTTGCTTTGCTATACCATGGTATATCTCATTCAGGCTAAGCTGGATAACAACTTCTTTAGGGACTTTAATGGCCATATAAGGTCTTCACCCAGCTTTTCCAGAAGTAGGTGAAACTGACCAACATGTAAGTTTGTAGATTCTATAGCGTATTCTATAACCATATTGAAGTTGGAGGGGTGTTCCTTTTCTGTGCAGGGCATATCTCCACAGATGAGTTCAGACATCAGAGGTTTCCCTCTGATGTCCCTGCCGTTTGACCTTTTGGTTACGTAAAGGAGATTGTCATCTGAGTAATGCTATGTTAAAGTCATGGCTAGGCCCTCCCGCCACACACTAGGCAGGATTAACCTTGCGGCTTTGTTTCAAAAATAAACTCAAAGAAGAATCAATTTGTAGCAATCTGAATCAACCTGAGGAGGAGGCCGCCATTTCTTCCAAGAATGTGCAAGAAACCATAGGGGATAGAGCTGTTATAAGCCTCAAACCTGGTGATTTACCACAGGGAATTTCCTTATCTGCTCAGTGAGGTCCCATGTTTTCAGTGAATTCATAAGAGCCATTCTAATTTTAATAATGTGGTTTCTTGTCATGTATAACTCAGGGCCATATTATACCTCATAACCTTCACTCCTCTACAGACAGTGTCATTTGGGTGCTACTCAGCTTTTCAAGATTACTGAAAACTGTTTTAACGTTCAGTTTTTCAAATGCAGTTTTCAAAGCCAAAAGCAGGTGTGGATCACAATGGGTGAAAGTACATAATTGAGAGGTGCCTTTTTTTCACTCCACTCCTGGTTTCGACATTGAAAAATGCTTCTTAAAAACTGAGCGTGTGGAATGCCAAAAAACTGATCACGGAAAAGTTTGCATTCTTTTTGGAACAGTATGAATGGTCATATTGGTTACTACTCAGCTTTCCGAGAAACAGATAAACAATACAAATGTTTAATAGAATATCAAGGTTAGCTTAGTAACATCTGGGGAAGCTGACAACACAACAATTATCATTACGACTGAAATGCAAATCTGCCTTATTATTTAACAGTATAATCCCATATGGGATGTATCACTGCATAACAAGGCACATTTTCCGTTCAGGTGTGTGGGAATGCTGGGTGAAAAACAGCTATCTGAGAAGCAGAAGTAAGACTTAATAGTGTTCCTGTGGGCAGTTATCATCCACATCTACAACGTTATGATGAGGTTTCTCTCTTTCTGAAGCTGCTGCGGCTCTACAGTTTCTTCTTGTCCCTTTGAGATTTTTTCATTTTTTAATCAAGAAGCATGTGTTAATTTCTCTTAATTAAAATCGGTAAATGTCATGTGACTCAGCACTGTGTGTTATGAGAAGGCCCAGTGACGTGTTCTAGGGTCTATTGATGCACTGTTGTGCGCAGGGGATTCACATGACTCCTTTAAAAAAAAATACTGAATCACGGCTTAAAGGGCCAGTTCACTGTTATGTAAATGTGACTTTCTTAATATGAAATATTCTGCTTTTATGGCTCCATTACTCACCATTTATAACATTTTTGCTTCCCTCTCAGTAAGTATAAGTTCTGACCTAGTACTGCTCACTTTAGATTTTGACTAGGCATCAGCAACAGCATTCTTTTTTGAGCCAAACTAAACAAGAGCATAACTCCAATTCATTTTGGATTCAGCAGGACAGTCCCAGATTTGGGTGCTCTCCTGCTGTTCTGCTGCTCTAGATGTCCCAACTTTACTTAAAAGATAAATTACAAATGGAGCAGGAAGCCGCTAGCTCCCAACTCTACCCGTCTGTGGCACTTCTGTTATCGTCTCTAAGGCTACATTCACACGTTGCATTTACACTGTAATTAACACCATGTTAATACGGTTTAAACGCACACAATGTAATGATACCATTGTGCCACAAGGGACACCATTATACAGCATTATAGAGGAGGGTGAGCAGTGTGGAGACCACAAGGGATGGGGGGGGGGGGCAATATAGAGTATGGGGGACACAAAAGGAGGGTATTATACAGTGTGAGGGCTACTTATAGATGGTGTTATAAAGTGAAAAGAGCCCTTAAACTATACAGGAAATAGGCATTAAACTATATACAGGATATGGCATTAAACAGTGTAGGGGCCCAAGTGGAATGGATTTTACTATATGAGGTTCACAGCAGGAGGCATTATACATTAGGGGCTACAAGCGACAGTAATTATACATTTTGTGGTTCTAAAAAGGAGGGTATTATACAGTATGAGGGTCACTAGAAGGAGGCGTTATACAGTGTGACGCAAGAGGGGCGTTATACAAAATAGGGGCCACAGGGGGGCATTATGTAGTGTAGGGGACACAAGAGAAAAGCATTTTACAATATGAGGAGCATCATTTAATGTCAGGGGGCATTATACTTTATAGTTAACTTATTTAAATATACTACAACCTCTTCCTCACTCATATGAAGTACACTTTTTCCAATGCAGGCAGATTCCGTGTAGTTGCCCTGGTTGTTTGGTTAGGTAACAGAATTTTTTCTCTTAATTTGGATCTAATGCACCAAAGACATGACAAATGCAATTGTGACGCCATGTTCCTCTCTCATGGCGGATGCTTAGTCACAACTGCCAAGGCTGAAAACGCATTGCACAGGCTTCACCTCAACATTAACTTTTAGAGAGGAAAGAATCCTTTATATTATATCAAAAGCATCAACTCAACATAATGGCGCAACAAAATGAGCTGATAAACTGCAGATTGACCGCAAGGCATTAAGAGTATGACAAGCGGCTGCTCACAAAGCTGGAAACAGCTGACTGCGGGAATTAGCACAGTTTTCTATTCCTCAGAGTCAGTGACATTGTGAACAAGCTATTCCCCACTAATCTTTAAATCCTAATTTTTTCCTAAAAACAAAAAAAAAATCCAGTTTGGTATCCTCCCACAGCGGTGTACTGCTCTGTACATCCGTCATATTGACCATTATTACATAAATGTTGATAGTTTGGAATATACCGGTAATTAGAATTTGTGCAGCATTATAGAATTTTCCAGAATATTATAACACCCAGTTTTTTCAGGCTCCTGAATGGCAAATCTGGCACTATAGATTGTATAACGGCTGTGAATGGCAAACCTGGACACCACTTAAAAAAATAAAGTTTTAAAGTTTATTTCAGAAATATTACGGTACATTTAAAGTAAGGGTCGTTTGTGTGCATCTGAAAAGTTTTCTTTAGTTTTGTTTCTATGTCTACAAAAAAAACTGAAGGTTTGGATGATAAGATTGAAGTGAAAAAAACTGACCTGTCATCAGTTTTTTTTGTGGACCCATAGACTTCTGTTGCCTTGCTCGATCCGCATCAGTGAAAATCAATGGACATGTTTCAAAATTCTTTCCACGGACAAAGGATCAGTGAAAAAATAAGCTAATCTAAAAACACCCATTTCACACATTGGGGGATTTATTAATTTTGTTGCAACCTCGACAGTCGGCATCTGAGATCCGACGACGGAAAGCATAGCCCGATGTATTAAAGTAGCGCACGGCTGTAGGTAATTAATGCACAGACGGAACCAATCACTCGGGCGCCATAATAATGCCGACACAAATGAGATGAGACTTTTGCGCCTAAAAAGAAATGCGTTCCCAACACTTTTTTGGCGCATATACAATACTACATCTGCCCCAATGGCATCCATGGAAATCACTGAACCATGGATGTGAAAAACAACGCCAATGTGAAAGAGTCCTAAGAGTGAGGCGTTCATGAGATGTATCACTGTGTTTCAGGACGAGGAAGATCTTCAAAAGACCGCACAGCAGCATCAAGCTCCTTTATATGGCGGCACCGTAAACTTATGGCATCAGGCAATGGATCCATAGAGAAGAATTGCACTGAACCAGGTCAGTACAAAATATCAGTCAGATGATATACAATTGGTGACTGTATGAAATAATTGCATGCACTTAGGTTCATCATGATGAACTACTCTGGTCTCATCCAAAATTTCGGTATAGTAGATGCCTCATTACTGTTGCTTTTATTGATCTAAATTGTGATATGTCTCACATAAAGCCAGCAAGTTAGTGCAGTAAATATTTATTAAAGGGAACCTGACAACAATTATTGACTAAATAAACCATCAAGCATCTTAACACCATACAGATCAAGTTTGATTCACAGTGTTGTGGCATCATCCAGAAAATCAAATTTGACGTGATATATATATATATATATATATTATATATTTGATGGACTTGCATCCACAGTGTTGGGAAGACGTTCAAAGTCAGGGAGAGCTTGACTTTATGCAACCAATTTAATGTACATCTAACTCCATTATCTGGATGGTTTGTAGCTGCTTGACATCACGCTGATAGTGGTTTGACATGCTTTGACTTAAAGGTAGAGATCCCCTTTAAATTCCTGATATTGGCATTGGTGATACCAATCTTGTGTAAGGGTATTAAAGTACAGTGGAGTCATAAAATATACATTATACAGAAATAAATCTATAACTTCTGCTGCCTCTCCTCTCAGATTGCATGTTCCTGTACTACGAGATTTGAAAGAGAACGTTACCTGCCGTGGGCTAAAGAAGTTCTGACAGTCAGTCACAGGGTGCAGGGAGAAATACCTGATATTAGGACAGATTTAGGGACACATTTAGGGACACATTTAGGGACACATTTACTAAGCTCTGTGCGCCAGTTTTCTTGTGCAAACTGCTTGCACAGGTATTTAAGAAGGGTCTGCACCACCTATGTGATGCACACAACTCATTTGTTGCGTGGCTGCACTATTCTTCATGCAACACAAATGTGTGCACGTAAAGGGCTCAGTCGGTCCGTGCGCCAGATTTAACATGCCAAGTCTGACAGAATTGTGTCGCACACCCCATGTTAAAGGTGCACCAAAAAAAAAGTGGTGCACTCTATTTGGGCAGTGCAGGCACCAGATTCATGAAGAATGAGCGCCACAAATTCTGAATCTGGCGCCCTCTGCACATGAAATAGGCAAACTGCCCTTAGTGAAATTATATATTTGTACACAAATAAACATTTGCATTCTGCTATGTCAGTGTGAGCCGGATGGTTCTTGTGTTCTCCTCCAGTACAGTGCACTAAATGTCTGTCCTTCCCTTTACATTTGCATATGAATTAATAATAGCCTATTTTATATTTTTGTAACCAATTGTCTGAAGTCTGGCATTTTTTGTAGGGTATATATCAGTGGTGGCTAACCTATGGCACTGGTGCCAGAGGTGGCACTCAGAGCCCTTTCTGAGGGCACCCAGGCCATCAACAGAGTGGAGTCCAGATATCTTCCTGCAGTTCCAGACAGCCCAGGACTTGCTGTGCACAGAGCTATTTTAAATTGACAGTGCTAACTGGGACTACTGGAGGAGTGGGATGGTGTGGACAGATCTGGATTATCGTTGTAGCTCATTGTAGCTCCTGCCCTGACAATTCTTCCTGTTTATGGGACCCTGGAGGGAAGCTACAATGATCATCCAAAATTATTCTATTTTCTGCTTTACTGGTGTCCTCAGGGTGCAGGTATCAATGAAAGCTGTGACAGAGAAGGGAGTATAAATCAATAATTAAATTTTTCTGTTGGCACTATCCGATAAATAAGAGGGTCTTGGTTGTAGTTTGGGCACTCGGTCTCTAAAAGGTTCTCCATCACTGGTATATATGTTTATTGCCAGTCTAAATTTGGTTTATATAGGATGGAGGAATCTTGTAGATAATATACCAACTACAAACTGGTATACTGACTTTTTTTTTCTCTTTTGGAAGTATTCCAAGTTTGTTAAACTGCACATGTGCCCTATAAACTCTAAACATTAAGGTACTTTCAGAGATTGCAGTATTAACATGTTAATTTTGAGTGGCCTGATGGGGTGTAGAAGCTGCGAAAGGAGGGAGGATCAATATCTAGTTGGTCCTGTTGTAGGCCCTGTGTCTGGCATTATATGAGTGGATATATACGGTAATTGTCATTCTAAATCCACAGCATACTACATCAGCAGTGTAGTCTGAAGGATTTATCCAAATCCCATCCAAATTCTGTGTAAAAAAAATCAGGAGCGGAAACAGACACCTTTGTTGATTTACCATTTGTACTATAGGATTTTTTCTGCAGTAAAGATGTATCTGAAAACCACATCAGAAAGCAGCTGATTGGTACTCTTAGGGAGGCACTAACTATGGCAGTAGTTGCTAGCTATGACTGGCATTGGTATGGCAGCACTGACTGTCTGGCAGTTAAATGGAGGCACAGACTTTTTCTAGCAATTAAAGCATTTTTCTAGCATTTTTCACTCCATCACTGAATAAATATGAGGCTATGAGGCTGATTTTCATTAGGCAGGTGTCTTATTCCTAGCTTTTGGTGCATCATTTGAGATCTTCTGTTATATTTTGTACATCAAACTTTTTATGAAGAAAGGATTTCCAGCGCAAACTCTTCTCCGGTTAAAAACTTGCTTTATTGGTGCATCAGTACATCGGGTATGTTCACAGTGAAGACAAAACGATCAACGCGTTTCGGCTATGCAGCCTTAGTCATGATCAAACTTTTTATAGTGATCTAGGCTGCTTAATAAATGTGGTTTTATTTTGGCACATGATGTGTTAATGTCTGCAGTGGATTTGTACTTATTGACAAGAATTATGCAGTAAGCCACAGGCTGTTCCTAAGTTTTTCCAGAACTGGCATGGATTGTGCCTAAATTTCTGACTTTTTAATAATTCCGTCTCCCTCATCTAGATTCACATGATAGATCTGTAGTAAGTCGTCTGAGATTTAAATTACAGTGGGTTGGTGCATTTGAAAAAGCATTTTTGGGGTTAATTGCGCCAGCACATGATAGCCCCCCCCCCCCCCCCCCAGCATCTGGCTCTGACCTCTTGATGTATCTGATGGGGGCCTGTGCAGCGTTTATTTCGACGCCAGACTAGAGCGAGTGTGCAGGCCATTCCCGGCCACTCCCCGCAGGCTGCGCCCCCTCTTCACGCCACTACATGGCGAGGTGGCGGAAAGAGGTAAATAATTGCAGGTGCTAGCAATAAGCTCGCATTTGCCATTATTTCAGGGCTTCTATGCCACTAGCGGGAATACACCCCAATAAGTTTATATAGAAAATATAACTGCAATGACACATACCCTGTGACTATAAATGCTAAGTAGGAATTGAATATAGCTGAATATAGCCATCTAAGGGAAGCGCGGCGTCTGACCCAGTACCTGCGCACCGGGAGCTTCCGGCTGGCCAATGTGGCCAGCCACAGATGGTGCTGGATGGGAGCTTCTGGCCGGCTGGAAGCTCCAAGTGCGCCCCTGTAAACAAACCGGGGCACAGATCAGACAGACATCAGAAGCACCGGAGGAAGTAAGTACACATTTATTTTTTTTACATAGCCCATCCCAGCCCGGCCCTAAATTATTTTTTAACTCGGATAACCCCTTTAAGGCAATGTCCATGATGTCCATGGCTTATCATGTTAGGAAAGGATTCACTGTAGGTGGCAGTTACATGTAGGTACTGTCTATGGCTTACAATGGTAGGAAGGTAATGACTATGGCTAGCAGTGATATGTAGGTACTTTCTATGGTTTACAATGGTAGGAAGGCAATGACTATGGGTAGCAGTGATATGTAGGTACTGTCTATGGCTTACAATGGTAGGAAGGCAATAACTATGGGTAGCAGTGATATGTACGTACTGTCTATGGCTTACAATGGTAGGAAGACACTGACTATGGGTAGAAGTGATATGTAGGCACTGTATATGGCTTACACTATGGGTAGAAGTGATATGTAGGCACTGTATATGGCTTACAATGGTAGGAAGGCACTGAGTATCGTTAGAATGGTAGGAAGGCACGGACTATAGGTGGCAGCGATATGTAGGTACTATTATTTATGGCTTATGGTGGAAGGAAGATACTGACTATGGGAGGCAGTGATACATTGGTTATGACTATGGTTTACAATGGTAGGAAGGCACTGACTATGGGTGGCAGTGATATTAGGCCGTTGATGGCTTAACACTGGTAGAACGGCACTGTAGCTGGGTGGCAGTGATATGTAGGCACGTTATATGGCTTACAATGGTAGGAAGGCACTGGCTATGGGTGGCAGTGATATGTAGGCACTGTCTATGGCTTACAATATAAGGAAAGCACCGACCATGGGTCGCAATGATACGTAGCACTTTCTATGGTTTACAATGGTAGGAAGGCACTGACTATCAGTTGCAGTGATATGTAGGTATTGTCTTCGGCTTACGGTGGTATGAAGGTACTGACTATTGGGTTGCAGTGATACAATGGTTCTGACTATGATTGGCTGTGAATTATAAGGGGGTAATACATATTGCTGGCAGTTCTATATAGTCATATGGCAATACACGGCAGATATTTTTCACTCGCAGCCATGATAAATTCACAAAATTATATTTCTGTACTATATATCCTTGTAACATATTAGAGAATTGCTATGCATAAACACTACGTTTACCGCATCTGGATGTTTTCTACGAGATCACATCTCTTCTTAGTTTTATCTCATTAATGTATTTATTATAGGATAAGTGTCTTGTAGTCCCTCATTATATCCCCCCACGTCACCCCCACCTACTCCATGCCCACGCATTATGTTGCTAAGAAATTGTAAAATTAGGTTTTCTTGGTGTTTTTTTCAGTTAATTTTTTTGTGGCTTAAAATTTTTCAATTCTCTACAAAGCATCTAGTGAATTTACATGACCTTCCTACACTGCCATGCGATAATGAGCCTCACTCGCATCTCTTCTCGTCCTAATGACCCTCTAATGTCTGAAATTCCATACAAATTTCACACTCATTCTACAAAAGACATAGCGATTCCTTCGTAGATTACGTGTACAGGGGAGAGAAAAGATTCCTGCAATGTTAAAAGGCCACCAGAGCCTAGTAGGTCCAGCAATGAGCACTAACTAACCTAAGGCTATAGAAGAAAGAAAGTTGCTTTTTCCATTCACATCCAGAGCTGCAAATAGTTTCACTCCTCCCTTCAGTCAGGTACAGGTTTTACCTTTGTAACTTATTTGTGCTTTCACAGTGCACTGTTCTATGGTGCCAGGAGAACAGCAGAAAAAGCTTTGGATGTGAGTAGAGGAGAAACAATAATGCAAATGACAAGTAGAACAAGATATCAGGGATGTAATTTTGGCTTTGCTGATCTAAAGATGAATAGAAGGATGAAGGTTTACATTAAAGATATATATATATAAAAGAATATGAATGTTTATATTCATTGAGAGCAAGCAGTTGTTAATTTGGGGTTTCTGTTGGTATTGACAATAACAGTCTAGATCCTCATACTGGTATATACCCCTTATTTGTATCCAGACTAAAACACTGATAAAGGTAAATGTCAGCACAGGAAAGACAATTGTTTCCTTTCATAAGATTGTTCAGACTGGATACAACTTCAGCAATCTGTCAGATGTGTAAAATGATAGGCCTGTACAGCTTTTTATATTTCCAGTCACTGACACCAAACAGAGATCTTATAAGTGGTAAAGAATTGAAACACAAAGTATATACGTACAGTCTGATGAGCAAAGCAGTAATGGCAACTTGTCAGAGACGGAATGGCTGCAGATTTCTGCTGATCTGTCCCCCTAGCACTTTATTTTATATGGCCGCCTCTATTGATCTCACTTGGATATAAAAAGCCTTGCAGAAGGCTTCACATGACCCTGCCTCCCATACCCAGGATGACAATACCTCCATTTTAAATTTTTTCTCTCCTCCATCCATTTTTTTTACCATCATGCTGTCTCATCTCCTGAGATAAAATGTCAACCAGGAATCCTTCAGCTTAGCTGGGCTTGTGTGACATGGATAATGCCATGTACAATTATGGGATTAGCCAGCGTTGCACTATGTCTTGCTGCCAGCTTAGATGCCGCCCCGTGCCCATGCATGTGCCGTTTCCATCATAGCTTTCACCAAGGTATTTAAAGGACCTGGGAAAGGAGATTTTTAGGGCATTCACAAATCTTCGTGGAAAGGTTTGAGGAAGAACAAAGGGTGGTTGTGGGGACAGTATCTATATAGTTCTCCTGTCCACTGATCCTACAGAAACACAATACAGGAGATACATTCCCGAGCTAAAAGGTTCATTATATAGATCATCAGTTATACAGTGGATATAATTTATAACACAACCTCTTATGATAGCTGCTGGGAAAGTGTTTATCTGTTTTGGATACTTTCACTGTGGGTCATGGTTTGTCTATAGCTGATGTTAAAGAGCTTGTTGTCTGTGGACCTACTATAGACCATCTGTTATATTCCTACTAATCCGTCATGGGACTATTCTTATCATATACTCACTTAACAGAATCTGTACCACCGGGCACATCATGGAGCTAAACAGGATGGATTCCAGATTTGCCTGTGATGATACATTCTAACAAACTAATTGGACAGGATTATGATAAAGGCTAGTAGGAAACTGAAACACACATAGGGGCAGATGTATCTTGTGGGAAATAAATAAATGCAAAAAAAGATACATCTGCCCTATAATCTTTTTAGAAAGTTGCATTACTCATTATACATCTTATTTTACATATAGCCAGAGAATGTCTTTAATAAAAGCTGATTGATGTTGGTTAATCTATCATCAAAGGCATCACCGCTTTAATCACTGAACCCCCAGCGTGGCAGGAATCAAACTAGCATGGTATAGCTTATTATTATATAATCCGGAGAGAGTGGGCATCAATAGGGCAGGTAATTGAGTCATTCCCTGTAGTTTATAGGTGGCATAATAGCAGAGCTCAATTAGATTCATCCCTCCAAAAATTATTGTTACAGCTGAGAATCCTGCATCCCCTACAGTTGAAGGCCCTATTTCATGTAACCATCCCCCCATCCCATCTATATGTTTGTCACTAGCTATCTATCTGTATCTGACTAACTATTTGATATTTATATAGCAACAAGCAAAAAATAGGCTGTACTTGCATTGCTTTAAGTAAAAAAATAACAAGAGCACTTTATTCAGCCACTCTGCAATGTTTTGGCTCCTTCTCTAGAGCTTTTTTGAAGCCATGAATAATGTACTTCTTTAATGTTTTACTTGAAGCATCCAAAGTGCCGCCTGTTTCTTGCTTGTATATTTTAAGGAGCCCTTGTCCAGTCTCCAGGGCATGCACCCATGGGGATTTTACACTATCTTTCTCTCTGTTAAAGGGAACCTGTCATCAGCAATTGGCCAAATACACCACTACCAGTATATTGTCAAACAGCATAATACCTTTTAACTTTTGTTTCTTTCATAGTCTATTATGATGGCATCATCTTGAAAGTCAACTTTGAAGTGAGATGTAATTTGATTGACATCATGCATCGGAAGGTCTGGTTAGTGATGTCTCTGGATGAAGGACCGTCATTTATAGGGTTCAAGGCTTTCTGAAGAAGAGAGAGCTTGACTTCAGTGTTAAAATCTCCGCCTCCTTGACTTTATGCAACCAGTTTACATCTCACTTCAAAGTTGATTTTCTGGATTATGCCACCACATGAGTCATGAAAGAATCATGATCTTAAAAGTGTTCAGCTGCTTGGAAACATACTGGTAGTGGTTTATTAGGCCAATTTCTGCTGACAGGTTCCCTTTAACTGCTTTGTCCACTTAATTCCAAGCCCATCTTTTCTCCAGCTTGTGTTCTGCGCCATTCTTCAGATGGCTGGTTTTGGCTGGCATCCGGTTGAGCGCTTTCCAGCACTCATGGTCTGGATGTGCTTCCATTTGACAAGCACATTAGCTCCAGCACAAGCTGTTCAGCATAGAGAATGCCGGCATCACAGGCTGAGCAGGGGATCCTGTCACACAGTGTGTTACATTAGATCTCAGGATCAGTCAGTGCAGCTCTGGGGCAGACTCTCCCACAGTCACAGACTCCTGGGACCCATTAGGATAATTAACAAAATATATACATAGACTGATATTAAAGACTTGGAAGAAAATGCTCTAGACTGCTAAATCTGGTGCCACCATGGTGAATTACATTACATTGCTAATAATGTACATCCTACCATGTACAAGCAGTTTTAACCATTTTAGACCCCCACAATCCTAGTACCTATTTGAGGCAATGAACATTATCCCTGCCTTAGGATGAGGGATATGGCACTGCCAGCATTTCATCTATTTATGTATCTACTTACAGGTTTCAGTAGATGAAATATCAGCAGTATCTTTGTAAGACATGAAAGCTGTAAAATACTCTCATCCTCTTCTAATGGGGTGGAAAGTAGAGATAAATACAATGAATTACCCTGGAGCCTTATAAGAAACTGGCGCTATAAAGAACTTAGCAAAGGTACAGAGCCTGCCTCATCTTTTATAGCCTCAAGGAGGAACAAAATATGTTCTGAAGGAGATATGATCTGCCTTTACTATTCATTACCCATCTCTTTATATCTATCAAACATTTATTTTTGGAAGGCATTATCTATCATCTATTTATCTAATATATATCTATATATCATCTACCTCGTATCCATATCAAACTATCTATCAAAATAGAAAAAAGCAGCCCAGCTTTAGGAATGTTGGGTGCTATCCTAGGACCCTATCCAAAATGGCCAATTGTAACAAAACAAAAATAGGCAGCACTGTAACTTCTATCCATGTACTATCACATCTGTTCATCTTTCTACTGATTTTATTCTATGACAGGAAGCAGATATTTTGAAAAAAGTGGAAGATTTTATCTGAAACGTCGGGGTCATATGCACCAGGAAAACATGACTTCTATGTAATAAATTATTCATCATTGTGCCAGTACAGGGGGCTATCAAGACCAATGTAAATGTTTAACAAGCACCCAATATATATTAGGTAGATTTTCATCTATTATTTGCATAAAACAATTAATTCTTTCATTATACATTGTGTAGTATAATGATATAATTAGTATAAAATACAGTGTAACATTCATGACCTTGTTGTTTTTGGGCATCTTGCAGTTCTGTTTGGTGCTGGGGAGGAGTTGTGAATGTTCCTGCTCTGCTCGGTGGAGGGTTTCTCTCTTTAATGAACTGCTGGGATGTATGGCGCGTTTCACCTTCTTCAGCCGCTTTGGCACTGTCTGCCGAGCTGCGTTTGCAACCTTGAATCCTTAGTTAAGACTAGCCCCCGGTGAGACCTTCATGAATTTTACATGTGTTGGGACTAGGGGCTGATAAGCGCAGAACATGATCATTCTCCCCTGGTTCAGCGGGTCCTGCAGTCTTACTGAGCCTTGTATCTACTGTGAAGCGATGGTCAGGCTCACAGGAAGTGGTTCTGCCACAATACACACTGTATGTTGTAAATGGGATTAACCCCAGACTTCTCTGGTCAAAATTTGCTCTATAATAATCTGAAGGGCGAATAGACTGCACCAGTTGCAATGGACCCAAATACACCTCCTCTTATGTGGTGTAGTTTTGCGATTAAATTAGCAAGGGGCGTTGCTAAGGTGGTAAAAGATCCAGGACACGGGCCTCAATGTGTGTGTATCGCACTTTAAGTAATGCCCCCCCCCCCCCCCTGTACATAACCCCTCACATGTGGTTGTGCCAATAACAACTTTACTGACGGTATATACGCTACAGAAACACAGTAAAAAAATCCCTACTCACTCCCGTTACTGCAGGTGACGTGTCCTTATCTTCTCCATTAGGTCATAACCACATTTTTACGTGAGTACTAGCCTCACCCCGCCCCCAGTAAGTAATGTACGCCACAGTTCCATAGAATAGTAGCCCCCCAGTAAGTAAGTACCCACATAGTTACCCCAGTAGATAATGTACCCACACAGTTCCCCCCCAGTAAGGTAATATACCCACAGTAGCCCCCAGTAAGTAATGTACCCACACAGTTACCCCCATAAGTAGTAGGATAGCCCCCCCAGTAAGTAATGTACTCAATAGCCCCCAGTAAGTAATACCCATCAGTTCCCCCCCAGTAAGTAATGTACCCACATAGCCAACCCCAGTAAGTAATGTACCTCAACTGTACCCCCCAGTAAGTAATGTACCTCACATTATCCCCCAGTAAGAATGTACCCATGCAGTTACCCCCAGTAAGTAATGTACACCCAACCGTATTCTCCCCCCCAGTAAGTAATGTACCCACACAGTTACCCCCCATAATGACTCCCACACGTTACCACCCCCGTAAGTAATGTACCCACATAGCCCCAGTAAGTAATGTACCCATGCAGTTACCCCCAGTAAGTAATGTACCCATCAGTTACCTCCCAGTAAGTAATGTACCCACACCGTTACCCCCAGTAAGTCATGTACCCACAATTTCCCCCCCAGTAAGTAATGTACCCATAGCCCCCAGTAAGGAATGTACCCAGACGTTCCCCCATAAGTAAGTGGATAGCCCCCCCCCAGTAAGTAATGTGCCCACATAGCCCCCAGTAAGTAATGTACCCATGCAGTTCCCCCCCAGTTAAGTAATTGTACCGCACCTAGCCCCCAGTAAGTATGTACCCACACAGTTTACCCCAAGTAAGTAATGTACCCACAGTTACCGCCCCCAGTAAGTAATGTACCCCATGCTCCCCAGTAAGTAATGTACCCAACTTTACCCCAGCCCCCCAGTAAGTATGTACCCACACAGTTCCCCCCCAGTAATTACTGTACCCACATAGCCCCAGTAAGTATGTACCCACACAGTTACCCCCCAGTAAGTAAGTAGGATAGCCCCCTCCCAGTAAGTAATGTACCCATATGCCCCATAAAGTACATGTAACCCCGAGTAATTCCCCCCAGTATAATGTACCCCATAGCCCCCAGTAAGTAATGTACCCATGCAGTTACCCCCGCCCTGTAAGTAATGTACCCACACCAGTTACCCCCCACCCCCCCCAGTAATTAATTACCCCAGTTACCCCACAGTAAGTAATGTACCCACACAGTATCACCCCCCAGTAAGTAATGTACCCACATAGCCCCCAGTAAGAAGTACTAGCAGTTACCCCCAGTAAGTAATGTACCCACCAGTTACCCCCCAGTAGTATGTACCCACACAGTTACCCCCCAGTAAGTAATTCCCACACGTTACCCCCCCCAAGTAATGTAATTTACCCCACAGTTACCCCCCCAGTAAGTAATGTACCCACATAGCCCCCAGTAAGTAATGTACACAGTTACATCCAGTAAGTAAGTAGGATAGGACCTGCAGGGGAAAGCAGTGAGTGCACACGTTCTTATCACGATCTGTGTCCTGAGGACACGGATCATGATTAGAGAGGGGAGGATGCCCGGGCAGCGGGGCAGATGTCTGCTGACCCATGGAGATCCGAGGCACGATCCCAAGATTTTGAACTACGACGCCCCCTGCCTTTGAGGTAAGAATGAAGTGAAAGATACATGGGAGAGATTATCTCTCCCACACTTTAGAAGAGGGTCAGGGCAGGCCATCAACCTTCTTCAAATTTATCACGCCCTTATTTGTCGATTGGGGGCTAGCGCAGCTGCGCCACAAAGAGGGTCCGTGCGACACAATCTCAGCGCAGACACTTCTTAAATACCTGCGCAAGCAGTTTTCCCCATGAAACCTAATAGTCTGATGTGACTAAGTCTTGTCAGTGCTTCGTCAGCAGTTCACTGCAACAAGTTTTGGGACTGGAGGGAAGCAGTCCCTCCCTTGTGCTTGCAGATGCCTCTGGTCTGTGTTGTCTCATAATTCTGGAATAAGGAGCTTTGATCGTGATCCACATCTTGCTCTAATTGCTCTCCCGCCACACCTCTCATTCCTGGAGTCTCGCTGCTACAGGATGGCCCTTTACCACTTTTTGTGATTGCATTAAAATTAATAGGTCTTCTTTTTATTACCTGGGTACAATGTATCAGCCTGGGAAACTAATTATAATACATTCGATGAATAACACGGTGGAGAGAACAAAGGAAGGAAAGAGATGTTAGGTGGATAGTCAGGATGTCAGGAGCTTATCTAAAACATCAAAGCAACGCTATGAGTAACCCTGAAACCTTTCCTCCAGTGAGCATCCTTTAATAATCCAGCACAGTTACGCAAAATCCCTTTAATGCTGACATCAGTAGATCTTGATAGTTTTTGAAAGGGGCTTTCTGGATTATGAGATGGTCATAGAAAAATAATTACATATTATACGAGAAATATTCTTTTGAAGCAAGACATTTTCTGTCTCTTGCATTTTACTTTTTGTTTCAAAACCACCCATGAACAAGCTTGTGTGTTAGGACAGAGTAAGTTCATTGGATGGGAGTCTGTCAGCCAAAAAGGAGCGCCACATTTAGAAGTTTGGCAGTCAGATGGGAGTCCTTACTCATATTCACTATGATGCAAGACTCTCATTCACTGTATGTTCTCAGTCCTGGGATCTGACCATTATACATATCTGTTTCGGAGACCAAAGTGGCTGTGTTTTTCTTTCTTTTCTCTGTCTGCGCCTCTTGCCCCTATTTCATGAAGTGTCATAATTGGTGTTTTCGACACCTCAACTATTTTGTGCCCAATTTTTTGGCACCACTTGTGAATCCACCACAGTTTCCTGGCACTTCTATCTTTCCGACACGTTTTTGGACTTTTCGTTGCATAAAAATAGCCCAGCTAAAAACTGGAGGGATTTCTAACCTTTCAGTTCAATTTATTTAATCCCTTGCGCCACAAACTTATATCAGACTAAAATATAGAATGGTTCTACGCACCCACTAATAATAATAAATGCCCCTGCAAGTAATTTCAGTGCAGGAGGCCTTAAGATCTAGAGAATGAAATCTATAGCTAATAGGCACGACCGCCACTGAACAAAGGGGGTCATTTATTACTCCTTTCCATCACAAAAAAATGCCTTTTAAATGTGCCTTGCTTGCTTCTGTTCACCTTACTGAATTTCAGTGCCACTATTTCTTCTTTCGACACTCCATCTCCGCTTTTTTTTTGAGGCAATTTAAATTCTGACATTTTCTTGCTCTAGTTTCAAACTTTTTTGCGCGCTAAGTGGATTTTATCTCGCTGTGTCGTGCGCCGTATGATAGCCCCCCGCTGTAAATTCGCAGCACCTGGCTACGGTGGCGGATTGGTAAAATAATTGCAAATCTATCATAACTAATTTGCGATTATTCAGGGCCTCTCGCCACTGCGGCGCAAAGGTCTGATAAATATCCCCCTAAGAAGCGCAAAAGCTGGTCTATGGAGTTCAATTTGGCCCATATGAATGTGAGACCTTTTCAGGCGTGTGCCAATCATTAACCCCTTGCGCCACAATTTAATGTCCCGCATAAATTATAGCATGATTTGGCGCCAAAAACATGGACCCTGTGGCAAAATGATAAAATATACCCCCAAAATATCCTGAATTGGAAGAGATTAGTGCAGATGTGTTTAGAGGCCTGCTTAAGATGGATACAATGCTATATTGTTATAGATTTAAACTCTATAGAGGGCCCTTTAGGGAGGAAATGCATTAATTGCTTGTATCAGAAAAGCAAATATTTGTCAATGGAAGTAAAGCGAAAGACTTTGAAGACTTTGGTAGTTGTTCTGTGGAGGGGACTTTAATACTGTCACTAGGCACTTACTGTGCCCCTCTTTTATTTTGACATGTACCCACCCCCTTATTTTGTATGCCCACTTTTTTTTTAACAAGTGTCCTCCTTTACCAAGTGCCCCGCATCCCTATTTGCAAATTCGCAGTGCAGCTTACTAAAATATTTTACATGCCTATGCATGATGCTCTGTGAGTGGCGGGTATTTGGCACTTAAGGAAATTGCGCTTGACCCTCCTCCACACTTCTACACTTTTTTTGTCTAGCAATTTATTCAACCTGGCGTTAGAAATATTCCGCAGCATGTGAAACTTTCACTTTGAAAGTTTGCTTGCTGCAATTTCGCTCTGGGTGGGACTTGAACGCCTTGTACCTGGCCACCTCCGCTGCCCTCGCCCCCTTCATGTCCTCACGGCCCCTTGGTATGGAGATGCAAAGACGGAAATAACCCAAGTGCTGGCGATCGTTGGCATTTGCTATTCTTTCAGGCTCTATCTCAGTTTTCTGATTGCGTCTGTTAATCCAAATTAAAGAAGGCAGTGTTACACCACCTGGCCTGCCAGCAGTGTTGAAGAAAGGTAAACTTGTATATAATAAGCAGGGGCTTCTTTTTACATCAGTTATGGGTGTGTTAATTCTTTCCTAACACATATTTATGGTCACCATAGCTGGTGGTGAGTAACCAGCCTATGCAGCCGACACTGTTCAATAACCTACTTACAAACCCAATATACACTACTGGGGCCACTTATATTAGGTACACCTGTCAAACTGGCTCGTTACACTTAATTTCTAATCACCAATCATGGCGGCACTCGTGCATTTAGCATGGTAGAATGGTCAAGACAAGCTCCTTGCAGTTCAACCGAGCATCAGTATGGGGAGAAGGTGATTGAGTGCCTTTGAACATGGCCTGGCTGTTGGTGCCATTAGGCTGTCTGAGTTTTCAAAACTGCTGCATCTACTCTGGGATTTTCACGACACCCATCTCTAGGGTTTCCAGCGCATGGTCCGAAACAAGAAGAACTCATGAGCGGCAGTTCTGTGGCGGAAATGCCTTTGTTGATGCAGCAGGGCGAACTGGGCAGCTGGTTCAGCTGATGGAAAAGCCAGTGACGCAATTGGCCACGTTACAACAAGGTAGCGCAAATAGGCCTCGTACACGCCAGCGTCAATTTGGGCTCACAGCAGCAGAACCCACCCGGGTGTCCACTCCTTCGCTAAGACCAGGAACCTGAGGCTACAATTTCAAAAGCTCATCGAAATTGGACAATAGAAGATTGGAAAAACGTTGCCTGTTGATGCAGTCTCGATTTCGTGCGCGACCTGGTCGATGGTAGGGTCAAACCTTGGCGTCAACACATGAAACATGGATCACTCCGCCGGTTCAGCGGTTCCAGGCTGGTGTGGTGGTGTCCTGGTGTGGGGGAGGAAATATTTCTTCGGCACTCTTGGGGCCCTTCTGTGGTACATTGGAGCATCGTTGCACGCCCACACCTACTAGTATTGTTGCTGCACCATGTCCTCCTTTTCTGATTAGAGAGCGAGCATAAAATGCTCGGGTGCTCGTTTACTCGAGCCGAACATTTCCAAGCTCGAGTGCGTGTTCGGTACGAGCCCCATTGAGCATCATGGGAGACCCGGCAGTTTTCGGAAAGCTTAAAAGATTAACGACTGCCACTGCAGCGCCAGTGCCGAACAGATTGTCTGTTCGGGCCACATCTGGTATCTGTTCCGGAGACACGCGTGCAACCGGTGGGTGTTTCTCCGACTAGTATTGAAGAACAATATTGTGAAGAATAACTTGCAGCGATTTGGAAACATCTGCAATGTTCTTCCACACTATTTTCTTCAAAATACTCATTGCGGAGAACACGTTCTGCCGTCTTGTTCCGGGACAATCTGCGTCTGCTCCGGGAGACACCCTGCAGAACCGTGTTCTCCGCAATAGTAGTTTGATAAAATGTGTAGAGAACAACTGCAGTGTTGCCCACAGATCTGTATGTGTTTTCACAACCATAAAATTGTTCTTCAAATCTATTGCGGAGAACACCGGTTCCTGCCGGTGTCTCCGGAACAGATGAGCATTCTCCCGAACATCTGCAATCTGGTTCGGCACTGTGTTCTTTCATGTTTCTCAATTAACAATTAAATTAAATGTTCGTAATTGTTATCTCGTCATCATACTTATGACACCATGTACCCAACATCTGATGGCTCTTCAGCAGGCTAATGCGCCATGTCATAAGCGGGAATCATCTCAGACTGGTTTCTTGAACATGACAATGAGTCACTGTACTCATGGCTCCACACTCACCATATCTCAATCCAATAGAGCATCTTGGGCTGTGGTGGAAGGAGATCGCATCATGGATGTGCAGCCGACAAACTCTGCGGCAACTGTGTGATGCCATCATCACAATATGACCAAAATCTTAGGACAGCTTCAGCCCTGTGAATCTATGCCACAAAGAATGATGCAGTGTCTCGAGCAAGGGGTCCACCCTTACTAGCAATGTGTACCTAAAAGTCGTGGGTGAGTGTATATATGTATATGCACAACCATAATGGTGAATGTAGTCATATACGCATGAAAATATTATGTATTAGGCATGACACATCTGTCTAATACAGACGTATACGCAAAGACACCACAAAACCACATATAGCTTACAACACTGTATATGTATAATATCAGGACTTAAAAACCACACACTTATATGTAATATATACCACTCAACGTTTTTATACGGCCGCATGCTACCTGTACTGTTCCTTTTAATATCGGTAGCAGACAACCACATTCACTAAGTGGGCAATACCGCCAATCCATTTGAATGGCCGTATTGCCCACCTTGAGATGCCAACTTCTACGGAGATGGGAGGGTGAGAAGATCTCTCCTGCACCTGCCGTTGTAGCTAACCCTGCCGCACACTACACCAAGGTATGGCCCGGTTGGAGGATAGCGCTCTTACTTCACATACTTATATGTAAAATACTTACTCCCAGATGACATCTCGTGTGTCTCCCAGGGCTGCTGGTAGTTTCTCACTTACGTTCCTGTTCCATGGTCTCTCTCGCGGCTCGGTGTGTGCGTCCCCTTCTCTTAGGCGCACTTGCGCTGGCTCTGTAAAATTTAAAGGCCAGTGCTCCACATACTTGGCGTGGCCAGCTACCAACTCTGTTAAAATAGCCAGCCCTTCCTGTGTCCCCTGCCAGATCTTTGTGCTTCTATGCCTAAGAGAAAGCTGTGTTCCATGCCTTTGCGATTATCCATGTTTCACCGTTGTGACCTTGATTCCATTCCTGACTCCGTCCCGTGCTGCCTGTTCCGACCTACTGCTAGCTACTAAGGCTAGCTAAATACTAGGGGGGCATGGGCTGCACTACATATATACTGTGGATGATTGGTTTGTTGGCTATACACTGAGGCCATGAGCTGGCCCAATGTATTTCCCACCCTATTATTCAAGTCAATAGTTTTCCCATTTTTTTTGGCAAAATAAGTACTTTCTTTTAATTCGGGATGCTTATACTTGAGTATATACGGTATGTTTATAATCCATAATCTGTGTAATAAAATCCTTTCAGTGTGTTGGGGGTTGTGGTTTTTTGTTGTTGTTGGGGATGGTTTATTCAATATATGCATAACTCTATAACAAATTGTGGGCGTGTTAATATTCTTCATGGATATTTTCAAGAATACCATATATAATCACTGAGTTATGCATTAAGTTGTTTATCTTTAATATGTTTTTTACAGATTTTTGTAACCATTCTTATGTTTACGTTGGATTTTTGTAAAGCCTACAGTAATAGTAATCTGCGGTTTCTTTTTGTTTTTACTTCAGCAGTGGTGCTACTTTATATTTGGCTGTGGAATGGAGCTAGAGGATACCTGCCACTTATTAGAGATTTTTATGTTCTAACATTTCAGATAAAATCTAGGGCAGGCTGCTGGAAATCAGAAAGCTAGAGCAACGGCCTGTCCTGTGTGGCGTCCACGCTGCGCTGACAAATGGCTTAGATGTAGAGAGCTGGAAAGAGAATGCGCAGCACTGTCACATCATAATGAGAAGAATACGATTAATCATATGCTGGGCTAGCTGACACAAATGGGCTGTACCCACAAACCACCATGATAAAAGGGATCACGAAGCCTCAGCCCCATCCTGCTCATTCCAAATCAAGATTAGACGAGCATAGCATGAAAGACAAGCTATATGCATATTTGTTACAATGATTGTCACAAATGTTGATCACCAATGAGTATCGTTTCCTTCTTAAAACTGACAACTAAGGACAGGGCAATGATACACGTAACTGGGTAAAGAAATAACAATAATAAGGATACCCATGACACATGGGCAGTCGAATAATGATACGTGACAGGGACAGGACAGCACCAACCCACACTAGATACTGGACGATACACACTGACACCAGGGTCAGGAAAACGACCAAACAAACCAGGGTACAGGAAACACTCTCATTGACACCTGGATTACAGGGCAACACCCCACTGACACCTGGGGTACAGGACGACACATCGACACCTAAGGTACAGGACAACTCCACACTGACACCTGGTGATACAGGCAACACACATGAAACCTGGTTACGGGCAACATACACTGACCAGGTGACCCCTGGGTACAGGACAATACAAATGCCAAACGGGGTAAAAGACAAGGACAACTGACAACTGGGGTGTGGACAATTGGGGGGCAATACAAAGGTCAGCTGTAACTGGGGTTAAGGACATGATAGCTGCTGACACTGGGAATAGGGTATATAATGGCCTATACATGAATATGTCATGTCTGCTGTTCTGAGTTCTGCACGGTAGACATTAGTATAATCTCCGGGGAGGCCACATGCTGTGTGATCCCTGCCGTGTTCTGTCCGCCGGCACTGCTTTCCTCAGTATGAGGCTCAATCCGTCTTCCAGCTTGTTTCCCATCAGTAGCCATTTAAACCAAG
The DNA here is from genome assembly GCA_019512145.1 of Engystomops pustulosus. NCBI lineage: Eukaryota > Metazoa > Chordata > Amphibia > Anura > Leptodactylidae > Engystomops > Engystomops pustulosus. Next base: position 39,812 of record WNYA01000680.1, read on the forward strand.
ACATACAACATCACATCCCTATCTCACTTGTCCTGTCTGATGCAGCGTTTCCCGGGAGGCAAGACTATTAAGACGTGTAAGTCTCACAAACAGAGATGTAGAATTTACTGTATTCTTTTATTTTTAGATAATCATTATTGACATTGAAATAGTGTATGTCATCAGATGTGATGAGATACATAGTTCAGCAGAGAGTATTTCACATTATGTGGTTGCTTAAAAAAACTTATTTATTGGTCATCCAATAAAATAAATTTTTTAAGCAACTGATTAACTTCATGGACCATTCCATACCATCCATTCACTATCCCTGTGCGCCATGTCCAGCACATTTCCTAGCGATATCCTATAACAAAAGTATAGCATTTGACAGATATAATTCCAACCTGTCCTCTATCAGTCCTGGTGTTTACATTTTGTGTCGCTGGATATGACCGTAAATCTTCTCACTCTGGTCGAATTCTTCTCATGAATAGCTTCTCTGTCTCTCTGCCTGCAGTGCTCTTGCCTCCTGGTCCCCCCCCTGCTTACAAGAACCAGCTCAGACACAGGCACTTCCTGTGGCAAGCAACAGTGTGCAGAGACTTACCTATATACCTATCGAGTATAAGCAGACCAAGTATAAGCGAGGCCCTAATTTTAGCACCAAAAACTGGGAAAACCTATGACTCGAGTGTAAGCAGGGTGGGAAATGCATTGGTCACGCCTCCCAGATATTAGCCAGCAACCCCCATAGTATACAGCCAGCCCCTGCATTATAAAGCCAGCAGGCCCTAGTAGTAACAGACAGCCAGACCCTATGTATTCAGCCAGCCCCTCTTAGTATATAGCCAACAGCCCACTTTAGTATAGAGCCTTCACCCGTGAGGTGAGTATCTAGTTTATTTTTTTTATTACTCAATGTGTAAGCCGAGGTGAGGTTCTTTCAGCACATTTTTCGCTGAAAAGCTCGGCTTATAACGAGTATAACGGTACTCTACTAGCTTAGACATATAAGCAGAGATAAAGTGGTGCTTATTAATTAGGTGAGGGAGAGCTCAGTGTGTCATTGTGTTTTTATAATACTCATGACAGAACACAGTATCTCATAGCACAGTGGAGTTATGAAGTGTCTGAGCCCGAATTTTACAATGACCTTCACTGAGAGTTAGGCGCTTAAACTGAGTAAAATTGTAAAGTAAGGGCAGAGCTGTATGCGAGCTGCGTCCCTACTCCCATGGGAGTGGCCTGTGAGGAGTAGGGCATACATGTTGACGTCCTGAGGGGGAAGCGACCGGGGAGGAGATAAAGGGGACATGGGTGATTTTTTAAATTGAAATTGGTGTATAAAGGAAACCTACTATGAGGAATATAGCCTTAGCTCCAGTGCCCGCCAGCTAGTCCACCCCAGTGCCTCTGCAGTTTATTCACATATTACTAAAATAAATTTTTAATAAATAGGTTGGTCCAGGGTATTAAATGCAGATTAAGGCAGACAGGAATCTACCCTCAGATCTACTTCTGATGGTAGATTCTTCATGGTAGGTTTCATTAAGAAGCAGTTTCCCGAGGGTAGGGGGGGGAACCACTCCTCACTGGCCAGGGACTAGGGCCACAATTCTGTATACAGAAAGGTAAACTTTGATCTAACTTATCTTTTTTTCGCAAAAAGACAGTTTTGCTATAAAAATTGTTTGGCAATGTGTATACTATACTTAATCGGGCAGATTCTCGTTAAGGTATTATGATCCCATACATCATTATCTGTGTATGCTGGTGTCGGGATTTCTCCACATTGTTTACATTGTGATCTAATATAAAATTGAATTTTAACGTTTTGGGGCCGAACTAAAATTATTTCACAGGGAGCTTTATGTTGTCAACCCCTGGTGCAGGAAGTGCAAATTAGCTCCTATTGGACTGCTGTAGGAGTCTAAATACAGTTCCTGGTGACATGGCTATGGACTATACAGATTTCAACTGTGAAGCCTGAGAACTGTGTATGGTGTTTCTAACGTGTTTATTTGCCGTTTTTTCCTCATGACTGCTTATTTTTTGTTTTCTAATTCCTGAGATGGATAATCATTGTTCTTTCATTTAGCATAACGAATTCCAGATGATGTATTCACCATAAAAGAAGGCAGAAAGGAGCCATCTGCTGCATATCTTCTGTGAAGTTTGACTTGCAGGAACGAAGGAAATGACTGATTATGAATGAGAGTTCCATTGCTGATATAAGAGATTGTAACATGCAGAATAGTCTATTAATGTCACTATATCATTTTTTTGCTGTCAAAGAAACATCATTTTGGATAAACTAATAATCTGTTCTACCTTTTGTAGTTGAAAGTTTGTTACATTTGTATCATTCTGGTAGCAACCTGTCCTGTTGGCCCACGTACCAGATCAACAATTTTGGTTCCAAAGGGCGCTGGCATATTGGCCCTAACTGCAATTACCAACGGTTGCTAATAATGGCACAATTCTGCATAAGGTGGGACTGGAGTAGAAATTCATGCACACGCGTTGCCGATCCAACGGATCATATACTAGCACCAGGGGCCGGTTCTAGACAAGTGGGGCCCTGGGCAAAACTTAAAGTGGGGCCCAAAATAAAACCATTTCTACCAGTCACTAGTCCTTATAGGCTCTCTTAGGTATGTAAAACAACTGTAATTGGGAGATGGCCCCCCCCCCCCTGTACATAACCCCTCACATGTGGTTGTGCCAATAACAACTTTACTGACGGTATATACAGCTACAGAAACACAGTAAAAAAAATCCCTACTCACATCCAGTGACTGCAGGTGACGTGTCCTCTATCTTCTCCATTAGGCATAACCACATTTTAAGTGAGTACTATGCCTCACACCGCCCCCAGTAAGTAATGTGCTCACACAGTTACCCCCCAGTAAGTAATGTACCCACACAGTTACCCCCCAGTGAGTAATGTACCCACACAGTTCCCCCCCAGTAAGTAATGTACCCACATAGCCCCCAGTAAGTAATGTACCCACACAGTTACCCCCATTAAGTAAGTTACCCCCTTTTCCCCTGAGGGACACCAATAAGCAGAAAAATAGTCCAGGGAGAGCTGTCACTTTAAAATAGTCTGAGAACAGCAAGTACTGGCTGCTGGGACATGCAGGGAAGATACCTGGAGTTCTCTCTGGTGATGGCCTGAGTGCCACAGGGGGGGGGGGGGGGGGGGGGGGGGGGGGGGGGGGGGGGTGGGAAAAAAAAGGGCTCCGGTGGCCACTCTGGCAACCAGGTGCCATAGGTTAGCCATACGTTCTAGGGACATGGAATGGAATTGATAAAGTTTAGAAAAATCTCCAGTTTCAAATTCAAAATGATATGCCTAAATAACTGATATATAATTACGAAAGATGATTATTTTGGAATGGTTGTTTATGCTCCCCCTCCCGCCAGTTTTCGGGCTCTCCTAATCCTGCTCTGCCTCAGACCATTGGGCTAAATAAGATGGCAATGCAGGTGACGTCCATACTGTGTTGCCAGCGCCCAAGAGGTTGGCGTGCATCGGGGTTGGTCAAGTGAGAAGCCTGTAACACACTACCGGAAACAGAGGGCTCTTAGGCCTGCTGCTGAAACTTGAGGATGTCAGGAGGACCTAAGCCCAGAGCAGAGGTGCCTGTCGGACTGGGTGCCACCTCCCAGCCCAGTCTGAAGTTACTACCAGGCTGTGAGCACCTTCTGAAGGACCTGCTGTCACGGATGCTCCTGCATAAATGTCGCGGGATCACGGGTACACCCGTGCTAAGATGTCTGCGGTCCCGTTCTACATGCCCTCCTGACCCTCCTGGATCCTGTATGGCTCCGGTACCCGGCGTGCAGACCGCATGCCTCCTTCGCCTTTAGTCGGGCCCCCGCACTCTGCCACTAGGGGGCGCACGCGGGGCACTTTCTTTTTTCCAGCATTAAAGGGCCAGCGGCCTCCAGGATAGGAGTTGCGAACCGCTTGCCCTTAATAATCTGGCAACCTCCTTCAATCCCCACGGATCTTATCTAGGAATTCCTTATGGCAGTGATGGCAAAACTGTTAGAGGCCGAGTGCCCAAAACTACAACAAAGACGCCATTATTTATCTGCAATAGTGCCAACAGAATTTAATTTGTGATTATAGCTGCCTTTCTCTCTGTCACAGTTGTTCATTTAACCAGCAAATGAGGACACCAATAAAGCAGGAATAGTCCAGGTAGACTTGTCACCTTTAACTAGCTATGTGCACAGAGCAAGGACGGCGGTCTGGGACATGCAGGGAAGATACCTGGAGTCCTCTGGTGATGGCCCCTGAGTGCCCACAGAAGGGCTCCGAGGGCCACCTCTGGCACCAGTGCCAAAGGTTAGCATCACTGTCTATGGTTTCATGCCAGGCTTCCTTAAGCCGTTTCCGGTGGAAAGGAAAGCCACATTAGCATTCAGACGCTTCCTGATGTCCTGTGTGTCTCCAGCGTTTCTCATAAGCTCCTGGTGTGTCCTGTCTTCCAGCGTTTCCAGATGCCTCGCGTTCTGCTCCAGCATTCCCATACTCTCCTGTGTGCCTTCCAGGGTTCCAGTCCAGCGGTTTTGTCTGCAGTCCGTGCCAGCTTACCAGTGTTCCATCAGTGTTGCTGCGGTCATCCCAGGCTTGGGGACTGTTCCTGGCACATCCCGGTAACATTGGCTGCACCGCGTTACATACCATCCCCCGCGGTGGTCAGAGGGTCCACTGGTCACAGACTCTTCCCTCCGGCTCTCCCCATAGCGACTTTTGGTTCCGTGAGTCGTGTGACCCGTTACAGTAAGATCCGGCAGGACTCCTCAAAGTCCATGGATCCATCATGGACTGTTCCACACCATCTACCAGTGCTGAACGATGTCTCGCCCAAGCAATCCTCATCTGATCTTTTCTTGGGAAGAGGATCTTAGTAGGGTTGCACCCTGACCCTCCAACAGCTGCTAGACTCAGACTACCACAGGTCACTCTGCAGCTCCAGTGTGGCTGCTCCGGCTTTCCAAGGAGCCACTCCAGCCTGTCTCCATGCCTAACAGCTGTCTTGATGCCAGAACCACAGTCCGGCTTCCATGTCGGCCTCGCGTGGCTCCGTGTTCCAAAAGCCAGCCACCGTGATTCCTCCGCGTTCGCAAGTTCTCCTCCGGCTTCCAGAAGCGTTCCAGAGCCTCCGGCCTTCCTGAGTCGCTCCAGTGTCTCCACCAGGCCTTCCCAGAGGCCTCTCCAAGTACACCGGCTTTTCCTAGAACCCTCCGTCTCCGGCTTCCAAGAGCCGCTCCAGCCTCCGCGCTCATAAAGCTGTTACAGCTTTCCAAGAGCCGCATCCTGCCTCAGCAGCTTCCCAGTGCGGCTAAGGCCTCCCAGAGCACTTCACCTCGGTGTTACTGCTTGCCGAGGAGTCTATGCCAAGTTGTCCTGTTTGTGTTTCTAGCGTATTCTGTCACCGAGATGAAATTGGGGAGGGCGAAAGAAAGAGACTGAAGAAAAAGAGAGGAGGGCCCCCTAAGGGGGGGGGGTATGTCAGGGTGCTCCCGACGATCCATGTCGCGGATCGAGGTACACCCGTGATCCGCTGCATGCCGTTCCCGTCTACCAGCCCTCACGTAACCTCCCTGGCTCTGTATGTGCTCCGGCTCCCGCGTGTAGGCAAATGCATCCTGCCTCCTGCAGTCGCACACTCTTGCCACTAGGGGGCGGCGCGCGGACTTCTCCCAGCCTTAAAGGGCCCAGCGTCTCTGCGTTCCCATACGCTTCCTGCTTGCTTCCAGGGTCCGTTCAGCAGTGGTCTGAGTCGGTGCCAGCGTTCCAGTGTTCCTCTGTGTTGTGCTGTCATTCCAGGCTTGGAATGTTTACTGCACATCCCTGTTACCTTGGCTGCCACCGCGTGGCACATACCATTCCCCCCGGTGGTCCCATAGAGGACTTTTGGTTCCGTAGTCTGTGTGTGACCGTTCAACATGCATATTTTCTACAGCTTTTCAGATGCTGGAACATGTATTCTTAATTTATAACATGTACATACATACAACATCATATACACACATAGAGGGCGATTTATTCATAAGGCCGGCACCTGGAAATCGGGCAAGTGTGCAGGCCTCAGGAGCTGACATTCTTTTGCACTAAAACCTGTGACACAAAAATTGACATATTTTTCAAAAAGTACACAGACACAGGGCAAATGACGAGCCCATGGCGGACTAATCTGCCAAGTCCCTCTACGGCCACCATGGCGGGAGGTGTGTAGTAACATAATAAGTGCAAATTCTTGTCGGATTCTTGTATTTTACTTTTCAGTTATTAAATGCCCCATTGTATATAAACCTTGTATAAACATTCGTATAGTAGATGTTATCATATAACAATATTACACAAATATTACCGAGGTATACAGTATATACAAACCCTATAACACACACAGTATAAAAAAAACATATAAACACATTACTAATAACTATAAATAGAAGATAAACAACGTACAGTATATTTACAGCATAATACCGTATATACATACCAGAATCATGTACGTATGCACATACAGTATACTCACAGAACAACAGTATATAAACATCATACACAAATATATTATATATATAGATATATATGATCTACACACCATACATCAGATGTACACAATATAAAGCCATTATACCCCGCATATACTGTCCTCAGAACACACCATTAACAAACACACACATATATATACCAGACTTGGCCTCTTTGTCTCCACCATGCTCACTTTGGCGTCGTAGGATGTTGCTTGGGGGAGGGGGGGGGACTAGTATTAGGGCCATGTATATATATATATACATATTATTGTACTGGGGGGGGCTGTGTATATAGGACCGTTGTATGTATGCTGTTATGAGGGTGGGGGCTGTGTATTTATGTGCCCGTATATATTTTATGGGGAACTGTATATCAAATTTGTCGAGAGGGCTGATATTTTATTACTGGGGGATGGTCATATATATTATTTCAGGTGGCTTAGATATTGCAACATCCCCCACCTAGCCTGTTATTGGGACTGGAAGAAGCCGGGGGCCCCGGAAATACGGAGTGGATGGCATTGCCGCATAGGGCCACGACTGATGCATGATACATACCTTTTTTAATCCCATAGAGAGGAAATTGTTTTACATGGTGTTGATCATCACAGAAAAGCGTACATATTAGATACAGTAGATACACATACGACATTCACATATATGTAGGTCACAAGTTATAGACATTCATTCCATTTGGTCACACGAACTAGAGCATGGCTTTTGTCAGTGACTTCTGCAGTCTCCCCTGCATGTAGTGGTTCAGTGACTCTGGAGCCCTCATTACTAATTCTCAGACGCTTGCAGAATTCACAGGTTGCACTGCCAGTATTTTCCATTACGGCTGGAATTTAGCTCTGACCTTTGGGTCTCCGAGAGCATCACTTGATTACTATTATAAAATTTCCTAGCTTCTATACTATGGATGATAAACCAGTGTAAGGATCTTGTTGCGGTTGAGTATTAAAAATGGTGAAACAGAGATGAGGTTAACCCTCCTCATATACAGATGTTGATTCTTTGCCAGGGTGAACATGTAAATGCATTTCTACATGGCAGTTTGCCAAACTACTGATCTTTATTATCAGGATATTATGTAAGGTCCCTTCTTTTTGCTTGTTCGTACACGTTCTTGAATCGTGACACAAAGGTAAAATCCCAAAAGCCGCTTTGGCTGACTCCCAGGGGTTCGTCTGGATTCAGAGTATGGTCCTAGGGACTTGACTCACCTAAGAGGTTTGTCTGTCCATTGTAAACCTCTTTGCCTGTTAAAGACCTAGTTCTTAAAATGTCCTAGTTCCGTTATTTCTCTGCAATTCTCTTCTGTTCTGACTGGCTACGGTTGACTATTCTCTATATAGTATTGTATTGTATTATCTATGTATTTTGCACTTTGGTGCAAGAAGGAACACGAATAGTTTGTCCTTTATGCCAGGTAAGATCGGTGGCTAGGGAAAGTATTGAAGGAGGTTTAGTCTCAGGTTGCAGTATGTGCACCGGTCTGCTCCACAGGCCTGCTTCTATGTAAATAAAGCTAGGTCTTGTATAATTCGACACTTTCTGAGTGTAGATATCGGAATGCTGCCAATGAATATAGCATTCTTCCTTAAATCCAAGACTATAACCTGTCCTGATGTGACGCGAAGTAAGGATTAGGGTTCCTCAACTTTCCGCACACCGTCGTAATAGAAGCAGCACGTCCACATCCCTAGCAATATTCAGTCAGAAGTTAATTACACGTTCAGAGATGGCTGGAAATTATGTCTCATGCGAAACGATCTGGCAAAGATGAACTCCACGTAAACACAATTGTGGTCAATAAAACAGAAATTTAAGAATTACATGAGAAGGCAGAGATTTTTTATGATTTTTTACAAATAAAAAAACTCAGAACCTTGTAATATGAAGAAAAAAACGGAACAACATGAACCATTGGTCCTTGTGACAAGGTACATCATGTCAGTGATGGAAATATCCATACATTTATGGCAATCACATATAATGTTCCCTATATACTGTTATACAATGGGTATGGAAAGTATTCAGATCCCTTTAATTTTCACCTTTTTATTTGCAGCCAAGGGTAAGACATTGGCTGTTGATCTTACCCATTGGTTATTTTTTTTCTGCGTCAAAAGTACACTCTACCCCAGAGCGTAGCTAGCAGTTCAGATTAGAGGAACAAAAATCCCCAAGTGGGCTCCAACTAATGGATGTACCGTATTCCACCATACAGTGACCATATAGTGGTAAATATGGTTCTCCTCACGGCCTCCAATTAATATCATAGTATAGAAAAACATAGTACTTATTATAGGAAGACATCTCTGTACTCATCCTGTACAATAACACATTTACTGTCTCTTTCGTATCACCAGTGCCGCCCTGACTTCTCGTGGAATTGTTTTTAAGAGCTCCTGCCAGTTAGATGACAGGACACTAAAAACGCCCCACAGGTACGTATGGCGTGTATATTAGGCCAGAGTGAGTCGGATCAGGCAACCAGAGGATTGTATATGGAGCCTCGCGCCTCCTTTCTCAATGCTTCACTGTAAAGCTGGACGTCCAGCTAAGTTAGTAATGCTGCAATTATTTGTCCCCTTAACCTTTTCTACTTTTCGCCACATTCAGGCTCAAACATAAAGATATAAAATAATTAATTTTTCGGTGAAAGATCAAAATCGGGACACAATTGTGAAGTAGAATGACCCCTTATGGCTATTTAAAGATATCCTTTTTAGGACAATCACAGAACGCACGTTTGAGAGGTGATGCGAAGTGATAAAATTGTCCACACAACTTCCGGATATATGCACAACAATAAATCAAAACCCTGAATAGCTATAAGATTCCTCTCACAGCCTCAGTGAAACAGAACCTATCAACCAATTAAGCTGACACCATTATACTTTAATATATAAGCCTGGTCCGTGAAGGAATAATAGGGTGAGGAACCAACCGGGTAGAATGCATTATAACAGAGACAAGGACATGGGGTTCGGGGATCGAGATAAAAAGAAGCAACACAGGTAACTCTTATATTTAACGGCCTTAACGGATTCCCACGAATATGTACTCAGGCATAACGAAAATAAAATCTCTAAGTCATGTATGCTTATAATAAAATGCAAGCATTTCACCGAGTATAAGTCCACTGTCTCTTATTCCGTACAACATTTCAGGTCCCCTAGACACGACACGTAAACTTCTGTCTTAGGGGTCAGGTGGCCGCCCATCTGGATTTGGTTGTGAGATCATTGCAGATGAGATTTATGTGTCTATGCTTGTTGCTGTAGCAGGGCCCCTGCCGGAGCTCAGAGACATCACTAATTCAAATGTCTGTCAACACATGGTGAGCAGAGCGAAGAGGGCTGCAAACTACAAGCGACAAGGACACAAGTGATCCGGGGGAAGGGGAGGCCGGCACATACTGTGAGCTGTAGCAAGTGCTCACAGTTTGTAAACACTGAATTGGTCTGTTCAGCCTGTATCGGCCTCTCCGGGTCATCATTCTAATGCAACCTTTATCATGTGTCGGGGTGTTAGTACACCATGTCAGAAAGCAAGATGAAGGGATTATAAAAACCTGTTACCCTGAATATGTGACCACATTGTCACCCAGCAGATCTTGATGGCTAATACAGTATGTGTCTGCTTGGAGCCCCCGTCCAACTCCACGTCCACACTGAGCGCAGCCATAGTGGGGATAGGAGCTAAAACAGCAATAAACTGCGAAAATTGTTAAAGGTTAAAAGTACGGGGTTTGAAATGATCTTTATTGTGTTAACATCACTAGGGATGGAGATGAAAGATTTTCTTTAGTGGGAAAAACCCATTTAAGGTGACCTCAGTAAGGTGCGTGGTCAATGTTTTAGATTAGTTTGGTAATTTCAAAGGTGCCAGACTGAACTGAACGGAATGATAGGAGGAGCACTGTTTAACAATGTTCATTTACCTGTTGAATTGATGTCTTTCACTTGTTCAAATAATAAATTGCCCTAAAAACAACCCAAACTAAGGGATATGGATGGCTTGATGAACAGGAAATGGGGAGGAATTACTGACATGCGTCATCGCGGATCCCGGGGCACGTTGTATGACGCTGATTAGGTGTTCTGCCGGGATTAACTAAGGTCCATGCACCTGATATCCACTAGTGTTGCTGCGGCGCTGAAGTCCGCCGGAGTTAACCTTCTTCGTCCCAGTGTATGTGAGTGCTATCTTGCGACACATTTTTAAAAAAATTCTGAGGGTTTTTAGAATCAGTAAGGTTTTTGACGGCCATGCCCCTCCGATTTCTGTCGCTGAAGCTGCACGATGCACACAATCGATCGATCTGTGCGACCAAAATTCCCGACAAACATACGCGATTGGACCCTTAGTAATGGGCCCCCAAATATCTGTCATGTGGATCTCCCTTGTTCATCACACAGCTCAAGATCAGGAAGGTCGGATGGAAGCGTTTGTGAAAGCAGTTTTCACCTCTTTCCACAGATTTCGATGGATTCAGGATGGACTGTGACTTGGCCTTCTAACGCCAGGATACGTTTATTGGTGTACCTTCCATTTTAGATTTTGCTGTTGTTAGGATCATTGTGTTGTTGGATGTAAATTCTCCATCAAAGTCTCAGTCTTTTGCGACTTAACAGGTTTTGCTTCCAGAAGTCCTGTATTTGGCTCCATCCACATTCCCATCAATTATAACCATCTTCCCTGTCCTACTGAAGAAAAGCCCCACCCCATGATGCTGCCACACCATGGTGACAGTTGGGGGACGATGTGTCAGGGTGGATGAGCATGTTGCCAAAAAGTTTCATTTCAACAGAAGAGCACCTTCTGCAATGTTTGGGTGTCTCCTGGGTGGCTGGTGGCAAACTTTAACAATACTTGATTATGGCATCTTGAAAAATGGCTTCTTCTTGCCAATCTCCATAAAAGGGCAGAATTTGTGCAGGTGACGTCCTATTGTCGTCCCTATGGACAGGATCTCCCACCTCAAGCTGTCGATCTCTGCAGGTTCATCCAGAGTGATCATGGGACTCTTGGCTGCACTCTCTGATCAGTTTCCCTGTTGAGATGGTTTAGAGGGACGGCCAGGGGTCTTGGTAGATTTGCATGGTCTGTGACTCCTTCCTTTCAATATGATCGCTCAGGGCTCATTGGATGTTGGCTCTAAAGTTGTGAAATATTTTTGTTTCCAAATCCGGCTTTAACCCCCTTAACGGCGTGCGCTATAATCATACGGCACGCATTGAAGCGGGTACATGGAGAGGACTCAGTGATGAGCCCTCTCCATAGCGGTACGTCTTTGCTGCAGATTGCAGCCAAGACTAACGGTAACAACCGCGATCGCGCCATCTTGCGAAATCATGGCTCCCCGTGACGTATCGGGGAGCAGGATCCGTTGCTATGAGGCCTGTCTAATTTTAACCAATAAGTACAAGTGATAATTGCACATTTAATGGCTGAGGAGAAAGAACATCCCAGATACTCATACTGTAGTATGGAAGGATATGGTAGGAGCAAATCAGACAACTAGGGTTAACGTCCCCTTGAAAGCTGAAAATAAAAAAAGTTAAAAAAATTAATAATAAATAAAGTCATTAAATAAAACAGTAATATCATAAACACCTTAGGTATACGTGTCGATCTATCAAAATAATGACGGTTTTCCACTGAGTTTAATCCCATAATGGAAAATAGCGCCAAAGCTCTGTTACACCATAGTATGAAAAGTTATAGCGTTCAAGAGCACAAAATTTAAAAAAAAAACTGGACAGGAGGTTTAGTTTTTGAACTACAAAAAACATTATAAAAACCTATCAAAAGTTTAGTATCCCATGATCGTACTGGCCCAAGAATAAAGTAGACATTGTGTTTGGGCGCACAGTTGAAGCCGGTAAAACCAAGAATGCTTGCCAACTCATTGGGAGTAGTAGTACAGTGTGTGCCCATATTAGCGAGGATGGGGAAGTATGAGTACCGTGATGTACCATATAAATAGAGGATGGGAAGTAGTGTCCGTGATGTGCCCATATGCCAGGGCATAGTAGTCATGCAGTGCTTTGTCAATAAATACAGGAGGAGTCAGTAGTAGAGTACTGGCCACCTAAGAAGATGGGAGTAGTGGTTGGCAATGCGTGCCCATTATATCTAGAGGATGGGGTAGTAGTAGTAAGTGTTGTTCCCATTAAAAGGCAGGGTACAAGTAGTCATGACGCGATTGTGCCCATAAATATATACAAAATGGGAGTAGTTTAGTACAGGAATGTTCCATATAAATACACACACAGAAAACACATACTATTTACTGACACCTGTCCTTACTTCACCCTCAGCAGTTGCCACACAACCAGGACCTGCGGATGACGTCATCTCACAGGTCAGGGAGGAAGGTCAATAGGAATTAGACGTATGTTGAGAGCCATCACACATGTATCATTAAAGATAGTAGGGCTGTCCCTGCATACAGCCCGAACAGTGTTAATCCGTTGTGGGATGGGTCTCTCAAAGCCACCAAACCCCCCAACCCCACCCGGTAGCTCGCCTCATGCGGCCCCATCTGACACAAAATAAACAGAAATGTAGATAATTTGCTTAATTATAAACAAGAAGACATGAAAATAAACACATTATCAAAGTATCAGACCCTTGCTCAGTAGGAGTCGAAGCAGCTTTTGAGCTAGTACAGACATGAGTACTTCTTGGGAATGATGAAGTTTTTCACAACTGGATTTGGGATCAAACGTCATTTTGTTCCTTTGCAGATCCTCTCACATTCCCCTCATAGTTGATGGTGTGTGAACTTGGTTTGGAAGCGATTTTCAAGTCTCAAGTAGTAGCAGGGAAAACACCACCCCAAGCATGAGCTTCACCCACCATGAGTGAAGGTTGGGCCGGGATGAGCACAGTTGCAGTTTTTTCCCCCACAGTTACCACTAGAATGTAACACCACAGAGTTTGAATCTTCATTTCTCGACCAGCGAATCTAATAGTCTGGGATGCCTTCATGTGTTTTGACAAAACTATCTGCAGGCTTTCATATGTCCTTGCACTGAGGAGAGGTTTCAATCGCACACTCTGTCATGAAGACTCGACTGATGGAAGGCTGCAGTTATAGTTGAATTTCTCCCATCTTCCTACTGCATCTATGGAGCTCAGCCACAGTTGATCTTGGTTATTCTTCTTTATATCGCTCACCAAGGCTCTTATCCCGCTATTGCTTAAGATTGGCTGGGTCAAAAGCCCTGTCGAGGAAGAGTTGTGGTCGTCCCAAACTTCTCCTTTTCAAGGATATGGAGGCCACTGTTTATTAGGAACCTTGACTGCTTCAGAAATTCCTTTGTAACTTGCCAGATCTTTTACCCTTGCCACAATCTGTCTCTGAGGTCTTGGGCAGTCCTTGGACCTCAGATTCTCAGGTGCTATGACCTGAACTGTGAGCTGAAGGTTTAATATAGACAGGATGTTTGCCTTCCTAATCAAGTGAATTAGTTAATTAAACACAGGTGGACGAATGAAGGAGGAGAATCATCTCAATAAGTATCAGAAAGAAATGGACATCATGTGAGTTAAATATGAGTGTTGCAGAAAAGGGTATGATAACTATGGACCATGTGACGTTTTAGTTTTTAATTGTTAAAGAGCAAAAAAATGTTTTTTTTAATCAGACCAGTTGGCTTCAATTAAACAAAAAGTGAAAAATATAAAGGGGTCTGAGTACTTTCTGTATCCACTGTATATAATATATAGTAAGGATGATGGACTCGGATCACACATCACAGTACGTACAATTCATGGAAACTACATATACTATGAGTTCTCCCATAATTCATTGTTCTTCATCTGGAATCTTCCTGCTCCATGAACAGAATGCTAGAAGATCAAGTAAAGACTGTTACACAACAAAGGTAGTAAGAGGAAAATGAAAGCAACTTTATTACATGCAGAGTATACACAGTTCAGGGTTTATAGAAGCGTGAAACAAGGCCGGGGGATATGCAAGCGTTAAGGTATTCGGGAATCTTCTCTCTTTCATTTTCGGGTACATAACTGGATGGTATGGGGGTTATAAATATCTCCAGGGTGATAAAAGTAGGGGATGTTCTGCTAGAGCACAACTGCAATCAATAATGATATATTATATTATACAATAGATAGGGCGTGGGGGGGAGAAAGCGCTGCTGAAACATTTCATGCGGTAGATCTATAGAGAGGGATATAGATCAGAACAAAGTTCTGCAGGATTGGATGTGGTATAATAATATGTCGCCTATACACTATGTATCCCAGTAGAAGGTAGAAGGACAGATTAATTATATTTAGAGATAAATGTAATAATTGGAAGAATATAGTCTATGAATCTATGAAGGTAGCGGAAAATTACATTGTTATACACATGAGATCAATAGTGAGAATAATATGCAGATGGTACCAATAGGCATTAGTCCTGATGTAGAGGTCAATCGTGCAATCTGCCCTGGGGCACATTGTTTAGCATTCTGGCCCATCAGACCTCTGTGCTGCAGGGTAGACCCTCCTCATCACATGATGCAGTGGAGGTCTGTAGACATGGGTGACTGCTATGAGTGACTGTACCTGGGACAAAGTGAACAATCAGCTGGTTGGTTAGAAGGGGATGTCTGGCCTATCGCGGTATGTGACCGAGTTACCATAATTACGTCGTCTTGTGGAAATCACAAGGAAAGCAATGGAAACCTATCAAAACAAAGCATCAACAAAAGGAAGGCAGACAGAGCGAAAACAGCTTGGAACGCACGCCTGTCCTGTGTCCTCACTACCAAATCCAGCTCATCAACGACTACAGCTACACCATAGGCGTATGTGTCATTGCAGGAATACTGTTCGGCAGAATATTAATAACAGATCTATTAAAGCTACTGAAGGAAATCTACACACCGGATTTTGCCTTTATAACCATCCATTGATGAGGGGATGTGTTATTTAGGAGCTCTGCTACTGTGACTTACTTAATAAAGGCTCGCTCCAGGTTACGTACAAGATAGATCGTAGTTGTGATTCTTGACGTGAATTGGTATGTAATCCGAATTGGTATATTTATAAGTAAATCCAGAAAAAAATGGTCCCTGTGACAGATTGTATTTTCAAAATTTTTATGCTCCCATGGGAACAAGGAAGCATTTAGACACCTAAGGTACACATTAGGAACGCAAACACTAGTGCACTGGGGGGGTGTGGGGTGTGGGATGGGCCCTATTATTAAATATGCGCTTTCCAGAGAAACGCATTGCAATCGATACAAGACCCGCTAGCTTGTTCTTTTTTAAATGCAATACATCGTGGTCTGGTGTCTTGCATTCTCTGGAGACGCATATGCAATCAGGCCAAAGGGAATGTGCAAAGTCGAGGATAACATTCCCTTCACTGCCGGCTTCCTGCCCAGCACAAGATTTGAATAGAGCCCATAGCAACACGGATCTCAGAACGCATCTGGCACCGCCCCGGAGCATGCATAAATTATATTATGTTGGAGCCTGATGGCGCTCTGCAGAGCACCAAAGGCTAATTTGCATATCTTATAAATGTCTTTTTTTACAGAAATGCGGCCATGCAAAGATTAAAGAGAGAGCAAAGAAATTAAGCTTGGGACACACAGGACAGGGAGGTAATAGTCATCTACTATAAGGTAATCTGATGGTAGATGTTCTTTTAGTCAGGGAGCTTTTTTAATCTTTATTCAAACAAAGCAGAAGTGCTTTGGCTAATGAGGGAGAGGAGAGTTGCAGAGCCCCTCCGTGGACAAGGGCTTTGGCTATTAAATGGCCCTGAAGAAGTTGTACACCTCACCTTGCTCTCTCTACAGTTCCCCTCCCATTGTCTGCTGAAAAATTGTGACAATACAGAGCTGGGTAGGGGGGCAATGCCTATATTTACAAGAGCTTTGGGGGTTGTTTAGGGGCTCCCCCAAAGCACTTGTGCCTCAATTGAATAAAGATAAAGAATTATAAGTAAAGTATAGGAGCAGAGCTCCTTATAGACATTTGCTGTATTTACGCTGTTAGGAGCTGCCCAACAGCATGAATAGTTAATAGAGCCAAAATGCAATGGTTAATTTCCTTTTACTTCTTTTTATGTATCATAAGTCCTATTAATGGTGTTTCCTGCAGATAACACACAGGGGCACATTTACTAAGGGCTTTGCGCCACACTTTTGTCAGACTTTGTGTAATTCTTAAGGCTAAAAACAACTTGCCCAGGTATTACGAAGGATCTGTGCTGCTATTGTGTCGCACCATAAACCCTTTGTGGTGCAGTGTGCTGGCTTCAGACGACACCAAATTAGGGGTCTGAGCGCTGTAGTTTACATGAAATGTGTTGCACGACCCTATGATAAAGGTGCACCACAAAAAAGAGGTGTGAACTCAGTCATGCAGGCAGGAGGACGCGACAAATTCATGTTTTGCGCACATTCTTAAGAATCGGTTCCCCACCAAGCACTATAACAGCAAAGAGCATTGAAGTGAAGTTCCAACCTTCTAAGAAATGTTGCCACACATTGACAACTGCATCAAAAGTCATAGATGTAACCTGCAGTCATATGTAAACACACGACAAGGAACCAGTGATAACTTCTGAGTAGCGACAATGTAGTTAAAAGATCCTGCAGTCCTATTGTAACACCACAGACAAGGCACAGTGATAACTCTCTGACGTACATGTAAGCCCAGTTCCACACGACGTTTAAATCTCAGCTCCTAATCTCGTTTAACACAAGGAAAGAAAAGGAGGGTATGCACTTAAAACTTAGGCGTGATCCATATTGCAGGCATCTTTTTGACAGACAAGCAAAGATATAAGGGATGTACAAATTTTTACATTGAAGGTCAATGGGGGAAAGATAGTAGACAGGTGTCAGTATTTTCTAATCAGTTGTCGTTAAATAGAGAGATAGAGATACATAGAGAGAACTAGTAAATCTATCGATATATATATATATAATATATATATATATATATATAATATAATGATAATAAATGTGAGAAAACAGGTGATAATGGCTGAGTTGGGTGGTTTCATCAGGTCCTCCGGTTCCACGCACACTCCAAGAAATACTGGTAGGTTGATTATTTGTGAGTCCCATGGGGTCAGGGGACTGATCTGACAAACTGGTGCAGCGCCAGTATCTGTTGTGCGCTAATAAAAATAAGGAATCATATATAGACAGGACATATAGATTGATTATTTTGTATAACATGTTAGACATGGACCAGGAACTGATGTCTTCAGATATGTTCCGTTTTTTTATCATTCGTTTTTTCGGAAAACGGAAATGATTGACAGTAGTGTCTAACGTTTTTTAGCCTAATGAGTAGATAGTAGATATTACATGAGTCCTATGTCACGCCACATAGAACACACACTGATAACTCTGCTGGGTAAACTTTACCCCTTTGGGATATATTCACATGTTCGATTTTTGCTGCAGGAAATTTTTTTTTTCCCCCCCCCCTTGTTCAGATTTTGCATAACACATGGCGGGTTTGTCTATTCAAGGATTTATGCGTATAATGACACAGATTCTCTGGTTTGTTGCTCCTTTCTTTACAACAGAAACTGGTGGAAAGAAACTATGATTAAAATCAGACCAAACGAAGAGAAATCATTTACAAGTTCAGTGTCGATCTGACACTTTATGGAGATGCAAACTAGTCTGTAGCCTGAGTGAAGATGTGCCAGGGAACCTCTATGTAGCAGGGAACCTCTAATGTAGCCAGGAACCCTCTAATGTAGGCAGGGCACCATCTAATGTAGCCAGGGAAACACCTCAGCTCCAGCACTCTGTCTCTTAATAAATCCTATCATTCACTTGGGATTTGAACCCTTTGCAGAGCTCCAGAGAGGGCAGAAGGTAGAGGAGCTGTGCTCCGTGTGATCGCCCTAGTGTGGAGGGGTTAAGTTTCCTTCAGTGATGCAGGGAGGTGGTGGGCGGAGATGGGATCAGTGTGCAGGAGAGAAGCCTGAGGGAGCCGTCAGATCCCCTGTGCTGGGCTGCCATGCTGTGTGGACCTGCGCTTTGCACTTGCGGTCCATCAGCACAGCTGCTATGGGGTCTCATCAGCTCTCTGCACCCCTCCCCTGCGCAGCAGCAGGGGCATGTACGGGCTGGGGAGGGTGGACATGCAGCCAAGCCGGGACCCAGCTCTGGAGAATGGGGCAAGAGGAAGAGGAGGGAGAGGATGTCTCAGGCAGGGCGATTCATCTGCGCCTCTGTTCGCGGGTTGTGAGTGCCTGGCTGGATACTGCAAGGACAGGTGAGTGCAGCATCGCCTAGCCTCATACATGTACTACTAGTGTCACAGCTGCTGTAGTGTGAGGTGATCCCGGAAGATTCTGCTATATTGTATTAGGAGGTACAGATCTGATGTATGAAAATCTGATAGATGAGGTCTGCAGGCTAGAAATGAGATTAATCGGTAGAAGAAGAGATGGGACACAGTGTTCTGTGCTGGTGTCTCGTGAAGATGGTGGAATAGTGGAAGATTCCCAGTAAAACCACCCCCAATCAGACAAATCTCAATATCGGATGCTCATTTAGTACAATTCAGGGGGACTCTGAATGTTTGAACATTTCGCTAATTAAAGGTAAGAATTCTAATCTATAGGACATATCATTATAGCGGATGACTGTGGAAGTCTGTGATATTATATTTGCTGATTCCCAAACGGGGGACACTAGAGAGAAATCGCTAGCTAGTGACAACAAATAGATCTTTAACTAAGACCTTGAAATCGCCAATATTGACTGGATTTCCCTTTAATAAACTGTCTTGGTCCAAAGGTGAACAGTTAGGTCATATGGTCCAGGGTGAAGAGGGTTCTGGAAGTTGGGGTGAGTGAGTTGTACTTGGGCATTTACCACGCACTCTCTGTTTTAGCTTTGTGATCAGCCATTCATCTTCATCACACAGAATTAGACTAGAAAGGGATGACCTTTAAGCTAAATGTGGGTGTGCTGTGTTGAGGTTGTTCCACCCCCCAACTACAGCTAGTGTTTCTAAGCAACCGCCTCAACTTATGATATACCACTCTATTAAAAAACCTGTAAACAACCACATCACCATAATAAAGATACACTTTATTTTCAGAAATTGTTGCATGAAGGAAAAGTGAGTGAAGCTATTATCGGTTCCGTGATCACTGGTTCCGAGATCTTAAAAAGAACACTTTGCTTTGCTCTACATGGTATATCTCATCAGCTAAGCTGGAAAAACAACTTATTAGGGACTTTAAGGGCATATAGTCTTCACACCCAGCTTTTCCAGAAGTAGGTGAAACTGACCACAGTAAGTTTGTAGATTTATAGCGTATTCTATAACCCATTGAAGGCTGGAGGGGTGTTCTTTTCTGTGCAGGACATATCCCAACAGATGAGTGCAGCAATCAGAGGTTTCCCTATAAGGCTGCGTTGGACCTTTTGCGTTACGTAAAGGAGATTGTCATCTGAGTAATGCTATGTTAAAGTTTATGGCTAGGCCCTCCCGCCCCACACTAGGCAGGATTAACCTTGCGGCTTTGTTCAAAAATAATAAATAATCAAAGAAGAATCAATTTGTAGCAATTTGAATCAAACAGGAGGAGGAGGCGCCATTTCTTCCAAGAATGTGAAAGAAACAATAGGGGATAGAAGTGGTTATAAGCCTCAAAACCTGGGGATTTACCACAGGAAATTTCCTTATTGCTCAGTGAGGTCCATGTTTTCAGTGAATCATAAGAGCCCTTCTAATTTTAATTAATGAGTTTCTTGTCATGTAAACTCAGGGCCATGTATACCTCATAACCTTTACTCTCTACAGACAGTGCATTTGGGTGATACTCAGCTTTCAAGATTACTGAAAAAAATGTTTTAACGTTCGTTGTTCAAATGCAGTTTTCAAAGCCAAAAGCAGGTGTTGGATCAAAATGCTATGAGAGGTGCTTTTTTCCTCCACTCTGGTTTCGACATTGAAAAATGCTTCTTAAAAACTGAGCGTGTGGAATGCCAAAAAAGCTGATCACGAAAGTTTTGCATCTTTTGGAACAGTATGAATGGTCATATTGTTATACTCAGCTTTACGAGAAAAGATAAACAATACAAAGGTTTAATAGATTCAAGGTTAGCTTAGTAACAATCGGCGGAAGCTGGAACAAACACAACAATTATCATTACACTGAAATGAAAATCTGCTGTTATTAACAGTATAACAAGGCAACAGTTCCGTTCAGGTGTTGGGACTGCTGGGTGGAAAAACAGGCTTCTGAGAAGCAGAGTAAAGATAGTTTAATAGTGTTCCTGTGGGCAGTTATATCACATCTACAACGTTTATGATGAGGTTCTCTCTTTCTGAGCGCTGCGGCTCTACAGTTTATTCGTGTCCCTTGAGATTTTTTATTTTTTTAATCAAAGAAGCATGTGTTAATTCTCGTAATAAAAATCGGTTAAGTCAGTGACTCAGCCTGGTGTTATGAGAAGGCCCAGTGACGTGTTCTGGGTCATGATGCCCGTTGTGAGAAGGGGTTCACATGACCATTTATAAAAAAAATACTGAATCACGGCTTACTTAAAGGGTCCAGTTCACTGTTATGTAAATGTTGACTTCTTAATATGAAAATATAAGCTGTTATGGCTCATTACTACCATTTACTAAAATTTTGCTTCTCTCAGTAAGTATAAGTTTGACCTAGTCTCTTGCCTCACTTTAGATTTGACTAGGCCATCAGCAACAGCCATTCTTTTTGAGACCAAACTAAAACAAGAGCTAACTCCAATTCATTTGGATTCAAATGCATTGTGACGCCATGTTCCTCTTCATGGCGGATGCTTAGTCACAACTTGCCAAGGCTGAAAACGCATGCACAGGCTTCACCTCACATTAACTTTTAGAGAGGAAAGAATCCTTATATTATATCGACAGCATCAACTCCAACATATGCGCGCACAAAAATGAGACTGATAACTGCAGATGGACAGCAAGGCATTAAAAGTTATGGGGGGGGTGGGAAAAAACAAGCGGCTGCTCACAGCTGGAACAGCTGAATGCGGGAATTACCACAGTTTTTATTTCCTCAGAGTCAGGAAATTGTGACAGCTAATCCCATAATCTTTAATACTTAATTTTTTCCTAAAAACAAAAAAAAAAATCCAGTTGGTAGCCTCCCCAGCGGTTTTTGGTTTAGTTACTGCTCGGTACATCCGTCATATCGACACAGTATTACATAAATGTGCTAGTTTGGAATATTACGGTAATTAGAATTTGCTGCAGCATTGATCGAATTTCCAGAATATTATAACACCCCCGTTTTCAGGACTCCTGAATGGCAAATCTGGCACTATAGACTGTATAACGGCCTGTGGAATTGGCAACCTGGACACCACTTAAAAAAATAAAGTTTCAAAGTATGCAGAAAATATACGGCTACATAAAGTAAAGGGTCGTTAGTCGTTTGTGTGCATCTCAAAGTTTGCTTAGTTTTGTTTTAGGTCTACAAAAAAAAACTGGAAGGTGTGGTGATAAGATTGTTTTTTGAGACATAACACCGGTTTTTTTTCTTCAAGTGAAAAACTGACCTGTAATCAGTTTTTTTTGTTGGACCCATCGACTTCTGTTGCATTGCTCTATCCGAATCAGTGAAAATCAAGGGACTGTTGCACAAAATTCTTTCCACGGACAAAGATAGTGAAAAATAGCTAATCTAAAAAACATTCTATTTCAAAATTGGGGGATTTATAATTTTGTTGCACCTCGGACATTTCAGCATCTGAGATCCGACGAAGGAAGCATAGCTTCCCGGGGGGGGGGGGGGGGGGGGGATTGTATTATTTTAAAGTAGCGCACGGCTGTAGGTAATTAATGAACAGACGGAACCAATCACTCGGGCGCCATATAATGCGACACCAACTGAGGATGAGACTTTTGCGCCTAAAAAGAAGTGCGTTCCCAACACTTTTGGGGACTATACATTACTACATCTGGCCCAATGGCTTTGTGAGGCATCCATGGAAATCACGGAACCATGGAGTGTGCAAAAACAACGCCACTGTTAAAGAGTTCCTAAGAAGTGGGGGTCATGAGACGTTACACTGTGTTTCGAGGGACGAGGAAGACTCAAAAGACCGCACAGCAGCATCAAGCCCTTTATATGGCGGCACGTAAACTTATGGCATCAGGCACAATGGAGCCATAGGAAAACTGCACTGAACCAGGTCAGTACAAAAATCAGTCAGATGATATACAATTGGTGACTGTATTATGAAATAATTGCCTGCAATTAGGCTATCATGATGAACTACTCTGGTTCTCATCCAAATTTCGGTATAGTAGATGGCCTCATATATGGGCATTATTGATCTAAATTGTGATATGGTCTCACATAAAGCCAGCAAGGTAGTGCAGGAAAATATGTATTAAGGGAACCTGACAACAATTATTGAATAAAATAAACCATAAGCATCTGAACACCATTACAGAGCAAGTTGATCCAGTTGTTGTGGCATCAGCCAGAAATCAAATTTGACGTGATATAGGATATATAGATATATTAAATCTTGATGGACTTGCAATCCCACAGTGTGGGAAGACGTTCAAAGTCAGGGAGAGTGAAAAACACAAAAACTTTATGCAACCAAATTAATGTACATCTAATCCAAAGTTGATTTTCTGGTGGATGGCCAGCTCGCTAGGCCATGAAAGAAAACCCTTATCTGGATGTTGTAGCTGCTTGACCTCACGCTGATAGTGGTTTGCAGCTTTGACTTAAGGTAGAGATCCCCTTAAATCCTGATATTGGCATGGTGATACCAATCGTTAAGGGTATTAAAGTACAGTGGAGTCATAAAATATCATTAACAGAAATAAATCTATAATCTGCTGCTCTCCTCTCAGATGCAGTTCTGTACTACGAGATTTGAAGAGAACGTACCGCCGTTTGGCTAAGAAGGTATGACAGTTCAGTCACGGGGCAGGGGAGGAAGATAACTGATATTCGGACAGATTTTCTGCAGATATTTAGGGGACAATTACTAAGCCTGTGCGCCAGTTTTCTTGGCAAATGCTTGCACAGTATTTAAGGGGTCTGAACCACCTATGTGAGCACACAAATCATTGTTGCGTGGCTGCACATTCTTCATGCAACGCAATGTAGTGCACGTAAAGGGCTATGCAGTCGGTCCGATGCGCCAGCTTAAAAATCCAAGTATGACAGAATTGTGTCGCAACCCCATGGTAAAGTGCCCACAAAAAAAAATAAAAAGGGTGCACTCTATTGGGGCAGTGCAGCACCAGATTCATGAAGAATGAGCGCCACAAATTTCTTGAATTGGCGCCCTTGCACATGAAATAGGCAAACTGCCTTAGTGAATTAGATAGTTGTACACAAATAAACATTTGCATTTTGCTATGTCGGGGTCAGCAGGATGGTTCTTGTGTTCTCCTCCAGTACAGTGCCGCTTAAATGTTTCTACTTCCCTTAAATTTGCATTATGAATTAATAATAGCCTATTTATTATTTTGTTGTAACCAATTGTCTGAAAGTCGGCCATATTGTTTGTAGGGTATATATCAGTGGTGGCTAACCTGAGGGCACTGGTGCCAGAGGAGGCCACTCAGAAGCACTTTCTGTGGGCAACCCAGGCCATCAAGAGAGGAGTCCAGGTATCTACATGCAGTCCCAGAAGCCCAGGATTGCTGTGCACAGAGTATTTTAAATTGACCGCGCTAAACTGGGACTAATGGAAGAGTGGGATGGTGTGGACAGATCTGGAGTATCAGTGTGCTCATTGTAGCTCCTGCCTGGACAATTCTTCCTGTTTATGGGACCCTGGAGGGAAGTAAATTGATCACCCCCCCCCCCCCCCCCTCTCCAAAATTATTCTATTTTTGCTTTGACTGGTGTCATCAGGTGAGGTATCAATGACGCCTGTGACAGAGAAGGAGTAAGTCTACAATCATAATTAAATTTTTTTGGCATGATCCGTAAAATAGAGGTCTTGGTTGGTTTGGGCACTCGGTTCAAAAGGTTCGCCACCACTGGTATTATGTTTCTTGCCAGTTATAAATTTGGTTTACATTAGGATGGAGGAATTTGTAGATTAATATACCAACACAAATGGTTGACTTTTTTTTTCTCTTTTGGAAGTATTCCACGTTTGTAAAACTGCACATTGTGCCATTAATCTCTAAACATTAAGGTACTTTCAGAGATTGCAGATTCACATGTTTAATTTGACGTGGCTTATATGGGGTGTAGAAGCTGCGAAGGAGGAGGATTCAATATCGAGTTGGTCCTGTAGGCCCTGTGTCTGGCATATATGGGGGATAGTACGGTAATTGTATTCTAAATCCCAGCATACTACCCCCCACATCAGCAGTGTCGTTGAAGGATTTATCAAATCCGTCCAAAGTCTGTGAAAAAAAAATCAGTTTTTTGTTGGAGTAGTGGAAAAGACACCTTTGTTGCTTACCATTTGTACTAGTGATTTTTCTGCAGTACGCTGTTCTGCAAAACCACACAGGGAAAGCAGCTGATTGGTAACTCTTAGGAGGCACTAACTATGGCAGGAATATGTAGTTGTAGCTATGACTGACCATAGGTATGCAGCACTGAGTCTGCAGTTATGGAGGACAGACTTTTCTAGCAGTTTAAGATTTTTTTTAGCATTTTCACTCAGCACGAATAAATAGACTATGAGCATGTTTTCATAGCAGGTGTCTGTATTTCATATGTTTGGTGCTCAGTTGAGATCTTCTGATTATATTTTGTACATCAAATTTTAGAGTGATCTGGCTGCTATTAAATGTGGTTTTATTTGGCAAATGATGTGTAATGTCTGCAGTGGATTTGTACATGACAAGGAATTATGCAGTAACGCCACAGGGTGTCACTAGTGTTTTAATGACACTGCAGAACTGGCATTGGTTGTGCCTAAATTTCAGACTTTTTGAATAGACATAGATAACGGATGAAGTAAGTACACATTTATTTTTTTTTACATAGCCATCCAGCCGGCCTGAATATTGTTTTTAACTCGGAAAACACCCCTTTAAGGCGAAATGTCCATGATTGTCCATGGGGCTGTCATGTTAGGAAAGATTACATGGTAGGTGGGCAAGTTAAGGAGTACTGTCTATGGCTTCTTACAATGGTAGGAAGGTAATGACCTATGGCTAGCAAGTATATGTAGTACTTTCTAGTGGTTTACAATGTAGGAAGGCAATGACCTTAGGGTTTAGCAAGTGATATGTAGGACTGTCTATGGCTTACAATGGTAGAATGCACTAACTATGGGTAGCAGTGATATGTGCGTACGTAGTCTTGGCTTACAATGGTAGGAAGACATGGATAGGGTAGAAGTGATATGTAGGCACTGTAGATGGCTTACAATGGTAGGAAGGACACAATGACTATGGGTAGAAGTGCTATGTAGGCACTGTATATGCTCTTACAATGGTAGGAATGACTGAGTATCGTTGAGCAATGGTGGGAGGCACGGGGACATAGGTGGCGGCCGACTATGTAGGTACTATTATTTTGGGCTAGTGGAAGGAAGATAATGACTATGGAGGCAGTGATAAATTGGTTAAAACCATTATTATGGTTACAATGGTAGGAAGCACTGATATGGGTGGCAGTGATATGTCAGGCACGTTCATATGGCTTGCAATGGTAGGAAGGGACGCTATGGGGCAGTGATAAGAGGCAAGTTATATGGTTACAATGGTAGGAAGGCACTGGGCTATGGGGGAGTGATATGTAGGCATGTCTAGGCTTTACACATATAAGGAAAGCACACCGAGCTATGGGTCGCAAATGATACGTAGCACTTCTATGGTTTACAAGGGTAGGAAGCACTGACTGTCAGTTGAGTGATATGTAGGTATTGCTTCGGCTTACGGTGGTATAGGTACTGACTATTGGTAGTTGCAGTGATACAATGGTTCGACTATGACTGATGTGAATTTAAGCGGGGAAATCAATAGTGCTAGCAGTTTATATAGTCATATGGCAATACACGGGAGATATTTTCACTTGGCCAGTGATAATTCACAAAATTATATTTCTGTACTATATTATCCTTGTAACATTTAGAGGAATTTGCTATGCATAAACACTACAGTTTTACCACATCTGGATGTTTTTACGAGATACACCTATGTTCTTAGTTTTATCTCAGTAATGTATGATATAGGAAAGTGTCTTTGTATCCTCATTATATCCCCTCCACGTCGCTCACCCCACCAACTCTATGCCACGCACTTGTTGCTAAGAATAATGTATAAAATTAGGTTTTCATTGGTGTTTTTTTCAGTTAATTTTTGTGTGGCTGTAAAAATTTCAATTCTTACAAAATCTAGTGAATTACATGACCATTCCTACACTGCATGCCGTAATCTGAGCTCACTCGCAGTGTCTCTCGTCCTAAGACCTCTCTTAATGTCTGAAATTCATACAAATTTCACCACTCATTCTACAAAAGACATTAGCGATTCCTTCGTAGATTACGTGGTACAGGGGAGAGGAAGAGAACAGATTCCTGCAATGTTAACAGCACCAGAGTCTAGGGTCCAGCAATGAGCAATAAATAACCTAAGGCTATAGAAGTAAGAAAGTTGCTTTTCCATTCAATCCAGAGCTGCAATAGTTTCACTCCTCCTAAGCAGGTACAGGTTTACCTTTGTAACTTATTGTGCTTCACAGTGCACTGTTCTTGGTGCCAGGAGAACAGCAGAAAAGTTGGATGTGAGTAGAGGAGAAACAATAAGCAAATGACACAAGTGAACAAGATATCAGGGATGTAATTTGGCTTGCTGATCTAAAGATGAATAGAGGATGAAGGTTTACATTAAAGATATATATATATAAAGAATATGAATGTTTATATTCATTGAGAGCAAGCAGTTGTTAATTGGGGTTTCTGTTGGTTTATGACAATAACTAGTCTAGATCCTCTACTGGTATATACCCCATTTGTATCCAGACTAAAAACACTGATAAAGGGAGAATGTCAGCACAGGAAAAGACATAGCGTTCCTTCATAAGACTCCGTTCAGACTGGATACAACTTCAGCCATCTGTCAGATGTGTAAAAGGGATAGGCCTGTAAGAGCTTTTTATATTCCAGTCACTGACACCAAACACGAGATCTTATAAGTGGTAAAGAATTGAAACACAAAGTATATACGTACAGTCTGATGAGCAAAGCAGTAATGGCAAGTGTCAGAGACGGAATGGCTGCAGATTTTGCTGATAGTCCCCTAGCCAATTTATTTTTTTTATGGCCGCCTTATTGATCCACTTGGATAAAAAAGCCTTGCAGAAGGCTTACACATGACCCTGCCTCCAACCCAGGATGACAATACCTCAATTTTAAATTTTTTCTCTCCTCATCCCATTTTTTTTACATCATGCGGCTTCATCTCCTGAGATAAAATGTCAACCAGGAATCCTTCAGCTTAGCTGGCTTGTGTGACATGGATAATGCCAATGTACAATTATGGAGTTAGCCAGCGTTGCACTATGTCTTGCTGCCAGCTTAGATGCCGCCCCGTGCCCATGCATGTGCGTTTCCATCATAGCTTTCACCAAGGTATTTAAAGGACCTGGGAAAGGAGATTTTAGGGCATCACAAAATCTTGTGGAAAGGTTTGAGGAAGAACAAAGGGTGGTTGGGGTGACAGTATATATAGATCTCCTGTCCACTGATCCTACAGAAACACAATACAGGCGGTACATTTCCCGAGCTAAAAGGTTCATTATATAGATCATCATGTCTTCAGTTATACAGTGGATATAACTTATAACACAACTCTTATGATAGCTGCTGGGAAAGTGTTTCTCTGTTGGATACTTTCACTGTGGGTCAATGGTGTGTCTATAGTAATGTTAAAGAGCTTGTGTCTGTGGACAACTATAGACCATCTGTTATATTCCTACTAATCCGTCATGGGTACTATTATATCATATACTCACTTAACAGAATTCTTGTACCATCGGGCACATCTGGAGCTAAACAGGTGGATCCAGATTTGCCTGTGATGATACATTCTAACAAACTAATTGGGACAGGATTATGATAAGGCTAAAAAAACTTCAAGTAGGAAACTGAAAACACACATAGGGGCCGATGTATCTTGTGGAATAAATAATGCAAAAAAAGATACATTCTGCCTATATCTTTTTAGAAAGTTGCAATACTCATTACATATTATTTTACATATAGCCAGAGAATGTCTTTAATAAAAGCTGATGATGTTGGTTAATCTACATCAAAGGCATCACCGCTTTAATCACTGGACCCCGCGTTGGCAGGAATCAAACTGGCATGGTATAGCTTATTATTATAAATCCGAGAGAGTGGGCATCAATAGGGCCGGTAATTGAGTCATTCCCTGTAGTTTATAGGTGGCATTATAGCAGAGCTCAATTAGATTCATCCCCCCAAAAATCTGTTACAGCTGAGAATCCTGCATCCCCTACAGTTGAAGGCCCAGTGAAGGTAACCTCCCCCCATACCAATCTATATGTTTGTCACTAGCTATTCTATCTGTATCTGACTAACTAATTTGATTATTTATATAGCAACAAAGCAAAAAAATAGGCTGTACTGCATTGCTTAAGTAAAAAAATAACAAGAGCACTTTATTCAGCCACTCTGCAATGTTTGGCTCCCTTCTCTAGAGCTTTTCTGAAGCCATGAATAATGTACTTCTTTAATGTTTACTGAAGCATCCAAAAGTGCCGCCTGTTTCTTGCTTGTATATTTAAGGAGCCCTTGTCCAGTCTCCAGGGCATGCACCCATGGGGATTTTTCAATATCTTCTCTGTTAAAGGGAACCTGTCATCAGCAATTGGCCTAATACACCACTACCAGTATTTGTCAAAACAGCATAATACCTTTTAACTTTTGTTTCTTTCATACTCTATTATTGATGCGTCATCTTGAAAGTCAACTTGAAGTGAGATGTAATTTGATTGACATCATGCATCGGAGGTCTGGGTTAGTGATGTTCTGGATGAAGGGGGACCTCATTATTAGGGTTCAAGGCTTCTGAGGAAGAGAGAGCTTGACTTCAGTGTGTAAAATCTCCGCCCCTTGACTTAAGCAACCAGTTTACATCTCACTTCAAAGTTGATTTCTGGATTATGCCCACCACATGAGTCATGAAAGAATCATGATCTTTAAAAGTGTTCAGGCTGCTTGGAAACCAACTGGTAGTGGTTTATAGGCCAATTTCTGCTGACAGGTTCCCTTTAACTGCTTGTCCACTTAATTCCAGCCCATCTTTTCTCCAGCGTGTGTGTTCGACGCAATCTCAGATGGCTGGGTTTGGCTGGCATCCGGTTGAAAAGCGCTTTCCAGAATCATGGTCTGGATGTGCTTCCATTGACAAGCACATTAGCTCCAGCACAAGCTGTTCAGCATAGAGAATGCCGGCATCACAGGCTGAGCAGGGGCTCCCTGTCACACAGTGTGTACATTAGATCTCAGGATCAGTCAGTGCAGCTCTGGGGCACTCTCCCACAGTCACAGGACTCCTGGGACCCATTAGGATAATTAACAAATATATATAATCGACTGATATAACAGACTTGGAGAAATTGCTCTAGACTGCTAAATCTGGTGCCACCATTGTGAATTACATTACATTGCTAATAATGTACATACCTACCTGACAAGCAGTTTTAACCATTTAGACCCCAACACATCCTAGTACCTATTTGAGGCAAGAACATTATCCCTGCCTTGGATGAGGGATATGGCATGTGCCAGCATTTTCATCTATTTATGTATCTACTTACAGGGTTTTCAGTAGATGAAATATCAGCAGTATCTTTGTAAGACATGAAAGCTGATTAAATACTCTCATCCTCTTCTAATGGGGTGGAAAGTAGAGATAAATACAATGATTACCCTGGAGCCTTATAAAGAACTTGGGCGTATAAAGAATTAGCAAAGGTACAGAGCCTGCCTCATCTTTTATAGCCTCAAGGAGGAACAAAATATGTTCTGAAGGAGATATGATCTGCCTTACTGATTCATTACCCATCTCTTTATATCTATCAAACATTATTTTTGGAAGGCATTATCTATACTATATATTATCTAATATATATTCTATATATCATCTACTCGTACATATCAATGTATCTATTAAAATAGAAAAAAAAGACACACAGCTTTAGGATGATGGGGCTATCCTGGACCCTATCCAAAATGGCCAATTGTAACAAAACAAAAATAGGCAGCACTGTAACTTCTATCAATGTACTATAACATCTGTTCATTTTCTACTGATTCATTCTATGACAGGAAGCAGATATTTTGAAAAAAGGGATGGAAGATTTTATCTGAAACGTCGGGGTCTATAGCACAGGAAAACATGACTTCTATGTAAATAAATTATATCATTTTGCCAGACAGGGGGCTATCAGACCAATGTAAATGTTTAACAAGCACCCAATTATATAATTAGGATTATTCTATCTATATTTGCATAAAACAATTATTCTTTCATTATACCTTGTGTAGGATGATGATATAATTAGTATAAAATACAGTGTAAACATTCATGACATTGTGTGTTTTGGGATCTTGCAAGTTCTGTTTGGTTGCTGGGGAGGAGATTGTGAATGTTCCTGCTCTGCTTGGTGGAAGGTTTCTCCTTTTAATGAGCATGCTGGGAGTATGCGCGTTTTACTCTCTTCAGCCGCTTGGCACTGTCTGCGAGCTGCGTTTTGCAAACTTGAATCTTGTTAAGACTAGCCCCCGGTGAGACCTCATGAATTTACATGTGTTTGGGACTAGGGGCTGATAGCGCAGAACATGATCATTCTCCCCTGGTCAGCGAGTCCTGCAGTCTTACTGAGCCTTGTATCTACTGTGAAGCGATCGTCAGGCTCACAGGACAGTGGTCTGCCACAATACACATTGCATGTTGTATAATGGAGTTAACCCCAGACTTCTTGGTCAACATTGCTCTATAAAATTGAAGGGCGAACAGACTGACACCAGTTGCAATGGACCCACTACACCTCCCTCTATGTGGTGCGAGTTTTGGCAGTTAAATTAGCAAGGGGCGTTGCCTAAGGTGGTTAAAACGATCAGGGACACGGGCCACCAATGTGTGTGTATCGCACTTAAGTATGCCCCCCCCCTCCCTTCGGTACATTAACCCCTCACATGTGGTTGTGCCAATAACAACTTCTGGACGGTTATATACAGCTCAGAACACAGTAAAAAAAATCCCTACCACATCCAGTGACTGCAGGTGACGTGTCCTCTAATCTTCTCCATTCGGCACACCACATGTTTTAAGTGAGTACTATGCCTCACACCGCCCCCAGTAAGTAATGTGCCCACACAGTTACCCCCCAGTAAGTAATGTACCCACACAGTTACCCCCCAGCAGGGGCGTTGCTAGGGTCACAAAAGATCTGGGGCACGGGCCCCAATGCATACGTACCAAATTCTTAGTTGTGTCCTCTTTTGCACATACTCCCTATACACCTGAAACTATAATTAAAAACAACTGTACAGCTACAGAAAACACAGTAGATATGCTGATCTGTTATATCCAGGGACTGCAGTAGTTGTTCTTCATGTTCTCCATTAAGCCCCCTATCACTATTTCTCTTCTTCCAACCATGCGCTGTGCCTATGGAGATTACCACACTTATCTTATGATCTGCAGTTTTCTTTTGTCCCTAAAACTTTGTTCCCTAAGGGCCTATTCACATGGCCGTCTGCGGGGACGTACATGCGGCCGCAAATTTGCGGCCGCATGTACGTCCCCACAGACGGCAATAGCGGCGCGGCGCAGATGTGGCACCGATCCGGCCCGCACACCGCAAAAAGATAGAGCATGCTCTATGGAGGGAGTATTCTCTATGGAGGGAGGAGGGGTCACCTCCTCCTCTCCAGCACACGGCGGTATGCCCGCACAGCTGTAAGCCGCAATTTACAATTAAGCCACAATTATAACAATAAACTTAACACCACACCCCTTCCTTGTACCCCTCACATTTAAATTAAGCACCCACATTGTGCCACCAACCTAACCTGATCCCTAAATGTGGCCTGACATGTAACAATGCCACCTACGCTCTATAATAGACCCCCACCGATCGATATAGGACCCCCACGCAGTAAGTGCCCTCTATACTCCCATAACCCCACAACACTTAGTAATATCCCCCATACTAAAGCTCCACAGTTAGTAATAGCCCCCCACACTTAATAATATGCCCTTATAGCCTCACTAAAGCCCCCACATTCAGTAATAGCCCCTCACTATTAGCCCTCAAACACCCACTAATAGCCAGACATCACACTTAGAACCCCACACACAATAATAGCCCCCACATTCAGTAATATAGCTATCCACTTTCTAATAGCCCCTAGACTCAAAAGTAGCCTCCCACACTCACCAGTAAACCCCACACTTAATAATAGCCCTTCTATGCTCACTAATAGCCCCCACATTCAGTAGTAGCCCTTCACTATTAGCCCCCACATCCACTATTAGCCAACCACTTAGAACCTCACATTCAAAAAAGATCATTTAGTAATGATAACAGTAATAGCCCCCGCATTCAGAATTATATCTAATATAGTAATATTCACTTTCTAATAGCCCCCCTAGATGCAAAAAAATAGACCCCACACTCTCTTATAACCTCCACAACACACCAGTAAATATAACTAAATTATAGCCTCCCCTACTCAGGGATAGCATGACAACACTTTGGAATAGCCTTCACATAAAGTAATGACCCCAAAAACCCCATATGCACACTGTATAATAAATATAAGAGTTATACTTACCCTCTTCAACGTGATTTCCTCTTATCCTCCATCTGCACGACGGGATGCGGTGGGTGACGTCACTACACAGCGCCTGCTCCAGGCTGCTGTAGGGAGGCTGCTTGAAGCAGGAGACGCGATGTAGCAATGCCATCGCCTCCTGCAACAGCTTCTTACTCCACAGAACAGCCGCATGTGCTCTGTAGTGGAGCAGGATGCTGACGGCACCCTGCTTCATAAAAGTAATCATCTCTATCTGCATCCAGAGGATACAAATAGAGATGACAGTGGAGAAAGCCTCAGACAACATTCGGGGCACCAGTCAAAAGATCCGGGGTCCGTGCCCCGGATCTTTTGACCTAACGACGCCCCTGCCCCCCAGTGAGTAATGTACCCACACAGTTCCCCCCCCAGTAAGTAATATACCCACATAGCCCCCAGTAAGTAATGTACCCACACAGTTACCCCCATTAAGAAGTAGGATAGCCCCCCCAGTAAGTAATGTGCCCACATAGCCCAGTAAGTAATGTACCCATGCAGTTCCCCCCCAGTAAGTAATGTACGCACAGTTACCCCCCAGTAAGTAATGTACCCACATAGCCCCCAGTAAGTAATGTACCCATGCAGTTACCCCCCAGTAAGTAATGTACCCACACAGTTATCCCCCCAGTAAGTAATGTACCCACACAGTTACCCCCAGTAAGTAATGTACCCACACAGTTACCCCCCCAGTAAGTAATGTACCCACATAGCCCCCAGTAAGTAATGTACCCATGCAGTTACCCCCCAGTAAGTAATGTACCCACACAGTTACCCCCCAGTGGGTAATGTACCCACACAGTTACCCCCCAGTAAGTAATGTACCCACACAGTTACCCCCATTAAGTAAGTTGGATAGAACCCCCCCCCCAGTAAGTAATGTGCCCACATAGCCCCCAGCCCCAGTCAAGTAATGTAACCCCCCCAATGCGTTCCCCCCCAGTAAGTAGTCGACCACATAGCCCCCGTAGTAATGTACCACCCATGCAGTTACCCCCCAGTAAGTAATGTACCCACACAGTTACCCCCACAGTAATTAATGTACCACACAGTTACCCCCCCAGTAAGTAATGTACCCACATAGCTCCCAGTAAGTAATGTACCCATACAGTTACCCCCCAGTAAGTAATGTACCCACACAGTTACCCCCCAGTAATTAATGTACCCACATAGCCCCCAGTAAGTAATGTACCCACACAGTTACCCCCCCAGTAAGTAAGTAGGATAGCCCCCCCCCAGTAAGTAATGTACCCATATAGCCCCAGTAAGTAATGTACCCATGCAGTACCCCTGTAGTAATGTACCCACACAGTTACCCCCCAGTAAGTAATGTACCCACACAGTTACCCCCCAGTAAGTAATGTACCCACACAGTTACCCTCCCAGTAAGTAATGTACCCACATAGCCCCCAGTAAGAAATGTACCTATGCAGTTACCCCCCAGTAAGTAATGTACCCACACAGTTATCCCCCCCCAGTAAGTAATGTACCCACACAGTTACCCCCCCAGTAAGTAATGTACCCACATAGCTCCCAGTAAGTAATGTACCCATGCAGTTACCCCCCAGTAAGTAATGTACCCACAACAGTTAACCCCCCCAGAATTAATGTACCCACATAGCCCCAGTAAGTAATGTACCCACACAGTTACCCCCCCAGTAAGTAAGTAGGATAGCCCCCTCCCAGTAAGTAATGTACCCATATAGCCCCCAGTAAGTAATGTACCCATGCAGTTACCGCCCTGTAAGTAATGTACCCACACAGTTACCCCCCAGTAAGTAATGTACCCACACAGTTACCCCCCAGTAAGTAATGTACCCACACAGTTACCCCCCAGTAAGTAATTACCACATAGCCCCCAAGAAGAAATGTACCTATACAGTTACCCCCCATTAAGTAATGTACCCCACAGTTACCCCCCAGTAAGTAATGTACCCACACAGTACCCCCCAGTAAGTAATGTACCCACATAGCCCCCAGTAAGAAATGTACCTATGTGTTACCCCCAGAAGTAATGTACCCACACGTTATCCCCCCAGTAAGTAAGTAATGTACCCACACAGTTACCCCCCCCAGTACAGTAATGTACCCACACAGTTACCCCCCGTAAGTAATGTACCCACCAGTACCCCCAGTAAGATGTACCCACATAGCCCCAGTAAGTAATGTACCCCACATAGACCCCCGTAAGTAATGTAAACAGTTACCCCCTGCAGGGGAAAGCAGTGAGTGCACACGTTCTTATCACGATCTGTGTCCTGAGGACACGGATCATGATTAGAGAGGGGAGGATGCCCGGGCAGCGGGGCAGATGTCCTGCTGACCCATGGAGATCCGAGGCACGATCCCAAGATCTTTTGAACTAACGACGCCCCTGCCTTTGAGGTTAAGAATGAAGTGAAAGATACATTGGGAGAGATTTATCTCTCCCACACTTTAAGAAGAGGGTCAGGGCCATCAACCTTCTTCAAATTTATCACGTCCCCTTATTTGTGTCGATTGGGGGCTAGCGCAGCTGCGCCACAAAGAGGGTCACGTGCGACACAATCTCAGTGCAGACACTTCTTAAATACCTGCGCAAGCAGTTTTCCCCATGAAACCTAATAGTCTGATGTGACTAAGTTCTTGTCAGTGCTTCGTCAGCAGTTCACTGCACATAAGTTTTGGGGACTGGAGGGAAGCAGTCCCTCCCCTTGTGCTTGCAGATGCCTCTGGTCTGTGTTGTCTCATATACTCTGGAATAAGGAGCTTTGATCGTGATCCACATCTTTGCCTCTAATTACGCTCTCCCGCCACACCTCTCATCCCTGGAGTCTCGCTGCTACAGGGATGGCCCTTTAACCACTTTTTTGTGATTGCATTAAAATTAATAGGTCTTCTTTTTATTTACCTGGGTACAATGTATCAGCCTGTGGAACTAATTATAAATACATTCCAGATGAATAACACAGGTGGAGAGAACAAAGGAAGGAAAGAATGTTAGGTGGATAGTAGGATGTCAGGGAAGCTTATCTAAAACATCAAAGCAACGCTATGGAAGTAACCCTGAAACCTTTCCTGCAGTGAGCATCCTTTAATAATCCAGCACAGTTACTGCAAAATCCCTTTAATCTGACATCAGTAGATCTTGATAGTTTTTTGAAAGGGGCTTTCTGGATTATGAGATGGTCATAGAAAAATAATTACATTTATCAGAGAAAATATTCTTTCTGAAGCAAGACATTTCTGCATCTTTGCATTTTACTTTTTGTTTCAAACCACCATGAACAAGCTTGGTGTGTTAGGACAGAGTACAGTTCATTGGATGGGAGTCTGTCAGCCAAAAAGGAGCGCCGACATTTAGAAGTTTGGCAGTCAGATGGGGAGTCCTTACATCATAATTCACTATGATGCAAGGACTCTCATTCACTGTAATGTTCTCAGTCCTTGGGATCTGACCATTATACATATCTGTTTCCGGAGACCAAAGTGGCTGTGTTTTTCTTTTCTTTCCTGTCTGCGCCTCTTGCCCCTGATTTCATGAAGTGTCATAATTGGTGTTTTTCGACACTCTCAACTATTTTTGTGCCCAATTTTTTGGCACCACTTGTGAATCCACCAGTTTCCTGGCACTTCTATCTTTCCGACACGTTTTTTGGAGCTTTTCGTTGCATAAAAATAGCCCAGCTAAAAACTTGGAGGGAGTTCTAAACCTTTCAGTTAATTTATTAATCCCTTGCGCCACAAACTTATATCAGACTAAAAAATATAGAATGGTTCTAGCGCCACCCTAATAATAAATAAATGCCCCTGCAAGTAATTTCATGTGCAGGAGGCCTTAGATCTAGAGAATGAAAATCTATAGCTAATAGGCACCGATCCACTGTAACAAAGGGGGTCATTTATTACTCACTTTCCATCACAAAAATGCCTTTTAAATTTGCCTTGCTGCTTCTGTTGCACCTTATCTATGAAATTTCAGTGCCACAATATTTCTTCTTTTTCCGACACTCCCGCTTTTTTTTTTGTAGAGCAAATTTTAAATTCTGACACTTTTCCTTTGCTTCTAGTTTCCCAACACTTTTTTTGCTGCAGACTAAGGGGGATATTTATCATACGCTGGTGCTCGTGCGCCAGCTTATGATAGCCCCGCCGCTGTAAATTCGCAGCCACCTGGCGTGAAGGTGGCGGATTGTGAAAAATAATCGCAAAAGCTAGCAATAACCTAGCATTTGCGATTATTTCAGGGCCTCTGCGCCACTGGCGGTGCGCAAAGGTTCTGATAAATATCCCCCTAAGAGCTGCAAAAGCTGGTCTATGGAGTTCAATTTGGCCATCATGAATGTGGAGACCTTTTCAGGCGTGTGCCAATTCATTAACCCCTTGCGCCACAATTTAATGTCCCAGCATAAATTATAGCATGATTTGGGCGCCAAAAACATGGACCCTGTGGCAAAATTGATAAAATACCCCCCAAAATATCCTGAATTGGAAGAGATTAGTGCAGATGTGTTTAGAGGCCTGCTTAAAATGGATACAATGCTATATTGTTATAGATTTTAAACTCTAATAGATGGTCACTTTAGGGAGGAAATGCATTTATTGCTTGTATAGAAAAGCAAATATTTGTTCAATGGAAGTAAAGCGAAAGACTTTGAAGACTTTTGGTAGTTGTTCTGTGGAGGGGACTTTAATACTGTCACTAGGCACTTACTAGTGCCCCTCTTTTATTTTGACATGTACCCCCCCCCCTTATTTTGTATGCCAACTGTCCACTTTTTTTTTTAACAAGTGTCCTCCTTTACCAAGTGCCCCCTCCATATTTGCAAATTCGCAGTGCAGCTTGCATAAAATATTTTACATGCCTATGCCATGATGCTCCTGTGAGTGGCGGGTACTTTGGCAGCTTAAGGAAATTGCGCTTGACCCTCCTCCACACTTCTACACTTTTTTTGTCTAGCAATTTATTCAACCTGGCGTAGAAATATTCCGCAGCATGTGAACTTTCACTTTTGAAAGTTTGCTTGCTGCAATTTCTGCTCTGGCGTGGGACTTGAACGCCTTGTGCCTGGCCACTCAGCCGCTGCCCTCGCCCCCCTTCATGTCCCTCACGGCCCCTTGGCATGGAGATGGCATAAAGACGGAAATAATCCCAAGTGCTGGCGGATCGTTGGCATTTGCTATTTTTTCAAGGCTTCTATCTCAGTTTTCTGATTGCGTCTGTTAATAGCAAAATTAGAAAGTAAGGCCAGGTTTACACCACCGTGGCCTGCAGCAATGTGTGAAGAAAGGTAACTTGTATATAATCATAAGCCAGGGGCTTCTTTTTACCATCAGTTTAGGGTGTGCTTAATTCTATTCCCTAACAACATATTTATGGTCACCACTAGCGGTGGTGAGAACATAGCCTATGCAACACATGTTCATAACCTAATTACAACCCATATATACACTCACTGGCCACTTTATTAGGTACACCTGTCAAACTGCTCGTTAACACTTAATTTCTAATCAGCCAATCACATGGCGGCAACTCAGTGCATTTAGGCATGTAGACATGGTCAAGACAATCTCCTGCAGTTCAAACCGAGAATCAGTATGGGGAAGAAGGTGATTTGAGTGCCTTTGAACATGGCATGGCTGTTGGTGCCATTAGGGCTGGTCTGAGTATTTCAGAAACTGCTGATCTACTGGGATTTTCACGCACAACCATCTCTAGGGTTTCCAGAGAATGGTCCGAAAAAGAAAGAACATCCAGTGAGCGGCAGTTCTGTGGGCGGAAATGCCTTGTTGATGCCAGAGGAGAATGTGCAGACTGGTTCGAGCTGATAGAAAGGCAACAGTGACGCAAATTGCCACCCGTTACAACCAAGGTAGGCAGAAGAGCATCTCTGAACGCACAGTACGTCGAACTTTGGGCTACAGCAGCAGAAGACCACACCGGGTGCCACTCCTTTCAGCTAAGAACAGGAAACTGAGGCTACAATTTGCACAAGCTCATCGAAATTGGACAGTAGAAGATTGGAAAAACGTTGCCTGGTCTGATGAGTCTCGATTTCTGCTGCGACATTCGGATGGTAGGGTCAAAATTTGGCGTCAACAACATGAAAGCATGGATCCATCCTGCCTTGTATCAGCGGTTCAGGCTGGTGGTGGTGGTGTCATGGTGTGGGGAATATTTTCTTGGCACTCTTTGGGCCCCTTGGTACCAATTGAGCATCGTTGCAACGCCACAGCCTACCTGAGTATTGTTGCTGACCATGTCCATCCCTTTATGACCACAATGTACCCAACATCTGATGGCTACTTTCAGCAGGATAATGCGCCATGTCATAAAGCTGGAATCATCTCAGACTGGTTTCTTGAACATGACAATGAGTTCACTGTACTCAAATGGCCTCCACACTCACCAGATCTCAATCCAATAGAGCATCTTTGGGATGTGGTGGAAAGGGAGATTCGCATCATGGATGTGCAGCCGACAAATCTGCGGCAACTGTGTGATGCCATCATGTCAATATGGACCAAAATCTCTGAGGAATGCTTCCAGCACCTTGTTGAATCTATGCCACAAAGAATTGAGGCAGTTCTGAAGGCAAAAGGGGGTCCAACCCATTACTAGCATGGTGTACCTAATAAAGTGGCAGGTGAGTGTATATATGTCATATGCACAAACATAAATGTGTAATGTAGTCATATACAATGAAAATATATATGTATTAGTCATACACATCTGTATAATACAGACTTACGCAAAGACACACAAAGACACACATATAGACTTACACATGTATATGTATAATATAGACTTAAAAACACACACTTATATGTAATATATAGACCACTCAAACGTTTTTATACGGCCGCATGCTACCTGTACTGTTCCATTTTAATATGGGTAGCAGACAACCACATTCACTTAAGTGGGCAATACGCCAATTCATTTGAATGGCCGTATTGCCCACCTTGAGGATGCCAGCTTTCTACGGAGATGGGAGGGATGAGAAGATCTCTCCTGCACCCTGCCGTATGCTACACCCTGCCGCACACTACACCAAGGTATGGCACCGGTGAGGATAGCGCTTTACTTACACATACTTATATGTATAATACTTACTCCCATGTGCCTCCGTGTGCTCCCCAGGGCTGCTGGTAGTCTCACTTACGTTTCCCTGTTCCAGTGGTCTCTCTCGCGGCTCGGTGTGTGCGTCCCCTTCTCCTAGGGCGCACTTGCGCTGGCTCTGTAAAATTTAAAGGGCCAGTGCTCCACTAATTGGCGCTGGCCAGCTACCAACTCTGTTAAATAGCCAGCCCCTTCCTGTGTCCCCTGCCAGATCTTTGTGCTTCTATGCCTAAGAGAAAGCTGTGTTCCATGCCCTTTGCGATTATCCTGATTTCCCGTTGTGACCTTGATTCCATTCCTGACTCCGTTCCCGTGCTGCCTGTCCTGACCTACCTGGCTAGCTACATACTAGGCTAGCTACATACTAGGGGGCAGGGGCTGACTACATATATACTGGTGGATGATTGGTTTGTTGGCTATACACTGAGGGCCATGAGCTGGCACCAATGTATTTCCCACCCTATTATTCAAGTCAATAGTTTTTCCCATTTTTTTTTGGGCAAAATAAGGTACTTTGGCTTATATTCGGGATGGCTTATACTTGAGTATATACGGTATGTTTATAATCCATAATCTGTGTATAGAATAATTTTCAGTGTGTTGGGGGTTGTGGTTTTTGTTGTTGTTGGGGATGGTTTATGTCAATATATGCATAACTCTATAACAAAATTTGTGGGCTGGTGTTAAATATTCTTCATATTGGTATATTTTCATATTAATTACCATATATTAATCACTGAATGTTATGTCATTAAGTTGTTTATATCTTAATATGTTTTTTACAGATTTTTTGTAACCATTCTTATGTTTTACGTTGGATTTTTGTAAAAGGCCTTCAGTAATAGTAATCTGCGGTTTGTTTTTGTTTTTACTTTCAGCAGTGGTGCATATCTTTATATTTGGCTGTGGGAATGGAGCTTAGAGATACCTGCCACTTATTAGAGAATTTTTATGTTCTAACATTGTCAGATAAAATCTAGGGCAGGTGCTGGAAATCAGAAAGCGAGAGCAACGGCCATGTCCTGTGTGGCGTCCACGCTGCGCTGACAAATGGCTTAGATGTAGAGAGCTGGAGAAGGAGAATCTGCAGCACTGTCACATCATTAATGAGAAGAAATACGATTATATCATATGCTGGTGCTAGCTGACACAAATGGGCTGTTACCCATAGCAACCAACACATGATAAAAGAGGGGATCACTGAAGCCTCAGCCCCCTCTGCTCATTCCAAATCAAGATGTAGACGAGCATAGCATGAAAGTAACAAGCTATATGGCATATTTGTTACAATGATTTGATCACCAAATGATTTGATCACCAAATGAGTATCAGTTCCTTCTTAAAACTGACACTAAGGACAGGGCAATGATACACGGTAACTGGGTAAAGAAAATAACAATAATAATGATGACCCACTGACACATGGGCAGTCTGAATAATGATACAGTGACAGGTACAGGACAGCACCACACTCACACTAGGAATACTGGACAATGACACACTGACACCAGGGGTTCAGGAAAACGACACAAACAAACCAGGGGTACAGGAAAACACCTCATTGACACCTGGATTACAGGGCAACACCCTACTGACACCTGGGGTACAGGACGACACACTGACACCTAAGGTACAGGACAACTCCACACTGACACCTGGGATACAGAGCAACAGCACAATGAAACCTGGGGTACAGGGCAACATTACACTGACACCTGGGGTACAGGACAATGACACAATGCCAACTGGGGTAAAAGACAAAGACATACTGACAACTGGGGTGTGGACAATTTGGGTGCAATACAAAGGTCAGCTGTAA
Source organism: Engystomops pustulosus (assembly GCA_019512145.1). Taxonomy (NCBI): domain Eukaryota; kingdom Metazoa; phylum Chordata; class Amphibia; order Anura; family Leptodactylidae; genus Engystomops; species Engystomops pustulosus. The sequence continues at coordinate 82,127 of WNYA01000680.1, forward strand.
CTGGGGTTAAGGACAGCGAGCTGCTGACACTGGGAATAGGGTATATAATGGCCTATACACAATATGTCATGTCTGCTGTTCTGAGTTCTGCAGGTAACATTAGTATATCTCCGGGGAGCCACATGCTGTGTGATCCCTGCCGTGTTCTGTCAGCCTGGCACTGCTTTCCTCAGTAATGAGGCTCAATCCTTCCAGCTTGTTTCCCATCAGTAGCCATTTAGAACCAAGACATACAACATCCCCATATCTCAGCTTGTCCCTGTCTGATGCAGCGTTCCCGGGAGCAGAGACTATTATACGTGTAAGTCTCACAAACAGAGATGTAGAATTTACTGTATTCTTTTATTTATTAGTAATCATTATATGACATTGAAATAGTGTATGTCATAAGATGTGATGAGATACATAGTTCAGCAGAGAGTATTTCACAATTAATTGGTTGCTTAAAAAAACATTATTTTATTGGCATCCAATAAAATAAATTTTTTTAAGCAACTGATTAACTTCATGGACCATTTCCATACCATCCATTCACTATCCCTGTGCGCCATCCAGTCAACATTTCCTAGCGATATCCATATTAACAAAAGTATAGCATTTGACAGATATAATTCCAACCTGTCTCTATCAGTCCTGGTGTTTACAATTTTGGTTGTTCCTGGATATGACCGTAAATCTTCTCACTCTGGTCGAATTCTTCTCATGAATAGCTTCTCTTGTCTCTCTGCTGCAGTGCTCTCTGCCTCCTGTCCCTCCCCCCTGCTTTACAAGACCAGCTCAGACACAGGCACTTCCTGCTGGCAAGCAACAGTGTGCAGAGACTTACCCTATATACTCGAGTATAAGCCGACCCAAGTATAAGCCGAGGCCCCTAATTTTAGCACCAAAAACTGGGAAAACCTATTGACTCGAGTGTAAGCAGGGTGGGAAATGCATTGGTCACAGCCTCCCAGTATATAGCCAGCAAGCCCCCAGTAGTATACAGCCAGCCCCCTGCATTATAAAGCCAGGCAGGCCCTAGTAGTATACAGACAGCCAGACCCTAGTAGTATTCAGCCAGCCCCCTTTAGTATATAGCCAACCAGCCCACTTTAGTATAGAGCCCTCACCCTGTGAGGTGAGTATCTACATTTATTTTTTTTATTGACTCGTGTGTAAGCCGAGGTGAGGTTCTTTCAGCACATTTTTCGGCTGAAAAGCTCGGCTTATACACGAGTATATACGGTACTCTACTAGCTATAGACATATAAGCAGAGATAACTGTGTGCTTTATTAATTAGGTGAGGGAGCAGAGCTCAGTGTGTCATTGTGTTTTATATACTCATGACAGAACACAGTATCTCATAGCACAGTGGAGTTATGAAGTGTCTGCGCCCGAATTTTACAATGACCTTCACTGAGAGTTATAGGCTATAAACCTGAGTAAAATTGTAAAGTAAGGGGCAGAGCTGTATGCCGAGCTGCGTCCCTACTCCCATGGGAGTGGCCTGTGAGGAGTAGGGCAGACATGTATGACGTCCTGAGGGGGGAAGCGACAGGGGAGGAGATAAAGGGGACATGGGTGATTTTTTAAATTTGAAATTGGTGTATTAAAGGAAACCTACTATGAGGAATAATAGCCTTAGCTCCCAGTGCCCGGCCAAGCTAGTCCACACCCCAGTGGCCTCTGCAGTTTATTCACATATTACTAAAATAAAATTTTTAATAAAGTAGGTTAGGTTCCAGGGTTATTAAATTGCAGATTAAGGCAGACAGAAAGAATCTACCCTCAGATCTACTTCTGATGGTAGATTCTTCATGGTAGGTTTAATTTAAGAAGCAGTTTCCCGAGGGTAGGGGGGGGGACCACTCCTCACTGGCCAGGGACTAGGGCCACAATTCTGTATACAGAAAGGTAAACTTTGATCTAACTTATCTTTTTTTTTCGCAAAAAGACAGTTTTGCTATAAAAATTGTTTGGCAATGTGTATACTATACTCTACGGGCAGATTCTCGTTAAGGTATTAATGACCCATACATCATTATCTGTGTATTGCTGGTGTAGGGATTTCTCCACATTTTTACATTTTAATGAAATAATAAAAATTGTAATTTTACACGTTTTGGGGGCCGAACTGAAAATTATTTTCACAGGGAGCTGTATGTTGTCAACCCCTGGTGCAGGGAAGTGCAAATTAGCTCCTATTGACTTCTGTAGGAGTCTAAATACAGTTCCTAGTGACATGGCTATGGACTGTTACAGATTTCAACTGTGAAGCCTGAGAACGTGTTGTATGGTGTTTCTTAAGTGTTTATTTGCCGTTTTCTTCCTCCTGTACTGCTTATTTTATTGTTTTATAATTCCTGAGATGGATAATCATTGTTCTTTCATTTTAGCTATTAACGAATTTCCAGATGATGTATTCACCATAAAAGAAAGGCAGAAAGGAGCCATCCTGCTGCATATCTTCTGTGTAAGTTTGACTTGCAGGACATGAATGAAATGACTGATTATGAATGAGAGTTCCATTGCTGATATAAGAGATGTGTAACATGGAGAAATGTCTAGTATTAATGTCACTATATCATTTTTTGCTGTCAATAGAAACATCATTTTGGATAAATAATAATCTGTTCTACCTTTTTGCACCTGAAAGTTTGTTACATTTGTATCATTCTGGTAGCAGACCTGTCCTGTTGCCCACGTACCCAGATCATACAATTTTGGTTAGCAAAGTGGCGCTGGGCATATTGGCCCTGAAACTGCAATTTACCACGGTTGCTAATTAATGGCACAATTCTGCATAAGGTGGGACCTGGAGTAGAAATTCATGCTGCACAGCCGGTTGCCGGATCCAACGGATCATATACTGGCACCAGGGCCGGTTCTAGACAAAGTGGGGCCCTGGGCAAAACTTAAAGTGGGGCCCCAAAATAAAACCATTTTATGACCAGTCACAGTCAGTAATAGGCTCCCTTAGGTATGGTAAAACAAACTGTAATATGGGAGAATTTTATAGGAGATAGATGATAGGGAGATTGATGGGCAGCACGGTGGCTCAGTGGTTAGCACTACTGCCTTGCAGTGCTGGTCAACATCTGCAAAGAGTTTGTATGTTCTCTCTGTGTTTGCGTGGGTTTCCTCCCACACTCCAAAAAATTACTGGTAGGTTGATTAGATTGTGAGCCCCATGGGGACAGGGACTGATCTGACAAACTCTGTGCAGTGCTGCGTAATCTGTGTGCCCTATATAAAGAATTATTAATTATAATCATTATGATAGAAGATAAATATGAAAGATGATAGAGATTTCTAGATGCAGAACTATAAAGTAGATGATATAAACAGTAGATAGATATGAGAGATAAATACAGTACTGTAGAAGAGAAATAGAAGATTGATTAGTAAATAGATAGAGAAAAAGTGAGATATATAAATGGTCAGCTTATAGGAGATAGATAACTGGACAGATGTATAGACAGGAGATAGATGATAGAGATATATACAGGAGATAGATGATAAGCATCTTCACCCTGGAAATCAACCAAGGGGTATTAACCCTTTCACTGCCAGGCATTTCTGTATATTTTGTCGCGTTATTGACCATAGCAATTTTTACGTTTAAAAATTAAATGGAAATTATAGCAAAAAGATATAAAGTAAACCCAACAAACCACATATTTTCTGAAAGCAGACACTTGCCCCATTTTCTACATTACATTAAAGAGTTTATAGACATAGGCGCCCTCATGCAATTCTGATTCAAACTGAAACATTTTATAAAAAATACTTAAAATTTTACTTTGATGGCAAAAAAATATTTACCTTCACATCTCCTAAATGTAATAGATATTCACATAAATAAAGCCACATAATATCACTAAAACTGTAATAACTAGATACAGGCAGTCCCCGGGTTACATACAAGATAGGGTCTGGAGGATGCACAGACACATCGTACCTCTCCATAGCCCACAGCTGGAGTTATGAAGTCGTCTGCGCACCCGAATTATACAATCGACCTTCACTGAGAGTTAGGCTATAAACCTGAGTAAATTGAAAGTAAGGGCAGAGCTGTATGCCGAGCTGAGGTCCCATCCCATGGAAGCAGTGGCCTGTGAGGAGTAGGGCAGCACAGTTGTGATAGGCCCTGAGGGGGGACAGAGACAGTGCGGAGGAGATATAAAGGGGACATGGGTGATTTTACAATTTGAATTGGGGTATTAAAGGAAACCTACTCATGAGGATAAAAGAGCTCCCAGTGCCCCGCCAAGCTAGTCCACACCCCAGGGCCTCTGCCGTTTATTCAACATATTACTAAATAAAATTTTAATAAGGTAGGTTAGGTTCCAGGGGATTAAATTGCAGATAGGCAGACAAAGAAAGATCTACCCTCAGATCTACTTCTGATGGGAGATCTTATGGTAGGTTTAATTTAAGAAGCAGTTTCCCGAGGGTAGGGGGGGGGGGAACCACTCTACTGGCAGGGACTAGGGCCACAATCTGATACAGAAGGTAAAACTTTGATCTAACTTTTTATTTTTTTTTTTTCGCAAAAAGACGTTTTGCTATAAAAATTCTTTGCAATGTGTATACTATACTCTACGGGCAATTCTCGTTAAGGTATTAATGACCACATACATAATTCTCTGGTGATTGCTGGTGTAGGGATTTCTCCACATTTACATTTAGAATGAAATAATAAAAAAATTTAATTTACACGTTTTGGGGCCGAACTGAAAATTTTTCACAGGGAGCTGATGTTGTGCAACCCTGGTGCAGGAAGTGCTAAAATTAGCTCCTATTGACTTCTGTAGGAGTCTAAATACAGTTCTAGTGACATGGCTATGGACTGTTACAGATTTTCAACTGTGAAGCTGAGAAGTGTTGTATGGGTTTTTAAGGTTTATTGACGTTTTCTCCTCCTGTATGCTTATTTTATTATTTTATAATTCCTGAGATGTGATAATATGTTCTTTTCATTTTAGCTATTAACGAATTCCAGATGATGTAATTCACCATAAAAGAAAGCAGAAAGGAGCCATCCTGCTGCATATCTTCGTGTAAGTTTTGACTTGCGGACATGAATGAATGATGATTATGAATGAGAGTTCATTGTCTGAATAAGAGATAGGTAACATGGGAAATGTCTGTATTAATGTCACTATATCATTTTTTGATGTCAATAGAAAACATCATTTTGGATAAATAACATATGTTCTACCTTTTTGCACCTGAAAGTTTGTACATTGTATCATTCTGGTAGCAGACCGGTCACCTGTTGCACCACGACCCAGATCAACAATTTTGGTTAGCAAAGTGGCGCCTGGGACATATGGCCCTGAAACTGCCATTTACCACGGTGCTAACTTAATGGCACAATTCCTGCCATAAGGTGGGACCTGGAGTAGAAATTAATGCTGCACTACCGGTTGCCGGATCCAACGGATCATTACTGGCACCAGGCCGGTTCTAGAACAAGGGGCCCTGGGCAAAACTTAAAGTGGGGCCCCAAAATAAAACCATTTTATGACCAGTCACAGTCAGTAATAGGCTCCTTAGGTATGTAAAACAAACTGTAATATGGGAGAATTTTATGGAGATAGAGATAGGGAGAGATGATGGCAGCAACGGGGCTCAGTGGTGCAATACGCCGTGCAGTGCTGGTAACATCTGCAAAGAGTTGTATTTCTCTGTGTTTGCGTGGTGTTCCTCCCCACTCCAAAAAATTACTGGTAGGTGATTAGATGGAAGCCCCATGGGGACAGGGACTGATCTGACAAACTCTGTGCAGTGCGGCGTAATCGTGTGCCCTATATAAAGAATTATAATTATAATCATTATGATAGAAGATAAATATGAAAAGATGATAGAGATTTCTAGATGCAGAACTATAAAGTAGATGATATAAACAGTAGATAGATATGAGAGATAAATACAGTACTGTAGAAGAGAAATAGAAGATTGATAGTAAATAGATAGAGAAAAAGTGATGAGATATAAATGGTCAGCTTATAGGAGATAGATAACTGGACAGATGTATAGACAGGAGATAGATGTAGAGAATATACAGGAGATAGATGATAAGCATCTTCACCTGGAAATCAAACCAAGGGGTACCTTAACCCTTTCACTACCAGGCATTTCTGTATTTTGTCGCGTTATTGACCATAGCAATTTTACAGTTAAAAATGAAATCGAAATTATAGACAAAAGAAAATAAGTAAAACCAACAAACACATATTTTCTGAAAGCAGACACTTCCCCATTTCTTACATTACATTAAAGATTATAGACATAGGCGCCCTCATGCAATTCTGATCAAACTGAAACATTTATAAAAAAATACTTAAATTTTACTTGATGGCAAAAAATATTTACCTTCACATCTACTAATGTAATAGATATTCACATAAATAAAGCCACATAATATCACTAAAAACTGTAATAACTAGATCAGGCAGTCCCCGGGTTACATACAAGATAGGTCTGGAGGTTTGTTCTTAAGTTGAATTGATTAAGTCGAAACTGATATATTTTATAATGGAAGTTCTAGACAATTTTTTTTCTTTATGCACATGTGACAATGCGAGTTTCAATAATTTTGGGTAATTGGACCAAGATATACAATAAAGCTCATTACAGCATTACAGCTGATCGCTCTGCAGTCCGGGACTATAGTAAAGCATCCAGAGAGCTCACCAGAGGTCACAGTGGGAGAGGGGTCGTCTGTAACTATGGGTTGGTCTGTAAGTCGGGTGTCCAGAGTGGGAGACCGTGTATCTGCTTTTCACTAGAAATTTTAAGACCGTCAACCTGCAAATAGAGCAATAAAACAGAAAAAAATAAAGGACCATAAAAACCTATAGAATTTCGAAAGCAACAACAGGAACCGATCTTGGCAATTAACATCAAATTTCCTCTCAATATATTCTCCTAAAACAGTAAGATGTGAGGAGATCTACAGACCCCAACATGTGTATTCACCAAAATATGCCAGCAAAGGGAACATAAATCCACAGGGGACACCAAACTCTGTGGCGTACACAGATCTTATCATATACAATGACACTGACACAATGGTAACAATAATAACTATATAACCATAACCCAGACTAAGAGATAATAAATCACTGTTAGATGTGCGCCATTGTATTATCCACACAATAACAGAACCCATCGCGCTTCATAAGAACACGATTGAGAATGTCATAACAATGTTGCAAATAAAAAATGGAGGATGGTGTGAAATAAAAACTTTATTCAGAACATGTGTGTGTTTTTGGTGTTCATTATAACTTTATGGATATGTTCTGGGTCGCGGTGTTAATATATAATAGCAAAGAGGATGAAGTTCATGTATCCAGTCAATTTTCGGAAAAAAAAAAAAAACTATCACAAAATAAAAGGCATTTCTTAGATAGTTCTGCATTGAGAAGGGTTAAAACATGAATATAATGGATATGATTCCTCTCAGAATGTAGTAACTTATTAAGTGAATATTTCCATTTTCTGTGAGGTGCACAGAAAACCTGAATTTCTGGATCCCAGGCACCTAGAAACACAATTCAAGATTCATTTGACAAGAAAGAAATTCTACCCTTCAGGTGGGGAAAATTAGTTTCTGTTATGGGATCCTGTAATCGTATCGCCATAGAATAAAGATAGAAATGATAATTAGGCTATACGGTGACCAACAAAAAGGAAAAAATCCAGTAGAGAATTTATGTGTTTTTTTACTCCTGCCCTCAAAAAAAAGTTCCTAAATTTTCAACAATAGGGGATACCGACCACAAAATGGTAACACTAGAAAAATCATCTCCTGCACAAAAAAATGCCATCACATGGCCCCAATAAGAGTAAAAATTAAGCCTACAAAAGGAGCCATATGAGGAAACTAAAATCCTGGCAGCGGCAGGGCGCTCCTACCCCTGCGCCTCGCTGTGCCCCATAAAACAAATAACGGCCACAAGTGGGGGGTCTCTGTACTCGGGAAGAAATGTAGAACATATTGTATGGTGGGTTTTCTCTTTTTATCTTTTAATTGTCTTGTTTTTGTGACTTTTTACTGCAACCTTTGCTGTCGTTTTTCAAGTACGCCTTGGCCCCTTATGGCGAGTCTCTCTTTGATAGGATGGTAACAGATCAATGTACTGAGCAAAAAACATTGGGGCACATTTACTTAGCCAGGTAAAATGGGATCCCCGATCCCAATGTCCGCCGGAATGCACATGTGCCGCAATTCAAGAAGATTGTACGCCTGATTTCCTGCTTGTGTCGCTTCCCCGATCAGGTTCGCCGGCGTTCACCATCTTCTGCCCCCTCCACCCCAAATTTCTGTCGCATGAAGGCCAGCGTCAATGCGCCAAAATTCGATCGTGTGCGAAACAATCCCCAGCGGAATCACTGAAAAGTTGGGAAACCCGACGAAAATGCGGCCGCGTGACCCTTAGTAAATAAGCCCCATTGTCTACGTGTGCACAGCACACGTATGGAAAAACCGTTTCTGGGCAAGAGATTTCTAATATTTTGTTACCATATGACACATAATGCTCCAGAAGAGCTGTAGGCACCTTTTAAATTAAATATTTAAGTAACTACTAGCAAAATTACTAGATGATGATAAACAAATCAGTTTGTTTACATTTCTCTAATAAATATCCTCTTACTTACTCAGTTTTATTGCTGTTTTAGCTCCTGTCACTCAGTGATAATTAGTGCAAAATTCCAGGGTGTGGGCGGGGACTCTCTAAGCAGACACATTGGGGCACATTTATTTACCTGTCCAAGGAGTTCCCCCGAATTGCATTGTTCCGACAATAATGCATTCTGGCGCGATTCACTAAGATCGTGTGCCCGATACCGTGCATGTTTTGCTTCCCTGCTCAGGTCCGACAGAGTTCACCATCTTCTTCCCGGTGTATGTAAGTGCATTAAAGTCATATGAATAAAGTGTGAAATGGAAGGTAGATTACGCTCACCCGGCCAGGTTCGTCCTGGGGAGACTTCCAGCAAGGCAGCTCGGATCCCACGTGATCCAGCGCGTGAGTTAGGAAGAAATACCACGCGTTTCGAGCGCATACACGCGCTCTTTGTCAAGGAGTGTGTGTATGCGCTCGAAATGCGTGGGCTGGATATTGTAGTCCACTACATGGACGCAGTGCTAGGGTTTATGTGATGTCAATATTTTTTATGGAAGCCAAATAAAAAGTCCGGAGTATTTCTTCCTAACTCACGCGCTGGATCATTTCTTTGGTGCATGTCTGTGAGAGCAATTGCACCAAAATCTGATTGCATGCGACACAATCCCTTTCTAAATACCTGTCCCACCCATGCAATCCCTGGAAACGTCGGGAAGTCCGACGGAAATGCGAACCGCGAACCCATAATAAATAAGCCCCATTATGATCCATCTTGTTCTGTGATCTGACAGTGTGGTTTATTTGCACTTTCATTTAGCTTCTGTACATTGTACTAGTATCTAATACATAGAGAGAGAGAGATCAGACAGATCAGGGATGATGAGATCCATCCATGAGATGCTTATTGCACATAATGACACAGTCAACACTCCTACATCTAACTGCTCATGCTGACTGCAGGGGGACGGGGCTAGAGTGCAGGGAGCAGAGACACTCAGCAAGCACGGCCATCACACAGGTATCCAAGATGGCGGTCGTCCCTAAGTCAGATGTTATAGGGTCGTGTCTAGGGGGAACTGAAATTGTGTACAGCAGGACTGATAGAGGCAGGTTGGACTTATGTCTGTGAAATGCTCTATTTTTTTGTTAATAACAGTTTATCCTGAGTACATTCAAAAAACTTGTCTTTGTGGGACTACCGCTTTAAGCATAAGAAGAATCATCCTACATTAATGTATTTTAGAACACTTAGTAGTTTCTCAGTAAATCCTAGAAGCCTCCAGAACAGCTCCCACTTGCTGTATTATCTAAAGCCTTTAAGCACTCTGGGGTACCTGCTGCATGAAAAGTCAAGCTCATCACCCAGCTTTCCTAGGATAAGATATAACAAGTAAACATAAGAGCACAACCCAAGGAAATAGAGCTTGGCTCCTTCAAAGACTGTCAGTCAGGCATTGCGGTACCTGTACTTGTCATGCAGAGGAGCTCCCCAGCGATGGGTGTGCTATGAAATCTTACAGTAAGAACTTTATCATGGGCAATTGGTATTCTCGTGAGTCGTCTCACTGTTTTAGATTAATGCAGCCGCTTCTGAAAGGAGAAGCTGTGTGGAAATAATGACTAGAGCAGGATGAATTGCCTTTATTCCGTTACAGACAATTATAAGCGGCGCACAGCTCGCAGGAGCCAGGGGAAATCCTTTTTCTTATACTCTCATTTGATTCATTTTTAATTACAGCAGCATTGTCTGCAGATACAGCATATGGTAGTAGCAGCATCCTCTGCAGATGTGTGATGCCATCAGCGCCATTTACAGACATGTGATGTCACCAGCATCATCTGCCAATGTGTGATGTCACCATCTGCCAATTTGTGATGTCAACAGCACCATCTACCAATGTGTGATGTCACCAGCATCATCTGCCAATGTGTGATGTCAGCAGCATCCTCTGCAGATGTGTGATGCCATCAGCCCCATTTACAGATGTCTGATGTCAGCAGCACCATCTGCCAATGTGTGATGTCAGCAGCATCCTCTGCAGATGTGTGATGCCATCAGCCCCATTTACAGATGTGTGATGCCATCAGCCCCATTTACAGATGTGTGATGCCATCAGCCCGCACCATCTGCCAATGTGTGATGTCAGCAGCACCATCTGCCAATGTGTGATGTCAGCAGCATCATCTGCCAATGTGTGATGTCAGCAGCATTATCTGCCGATGTGTGATGTCAGCAGCATCATCTGCCGATGTGTGATGTCAGCAGCATCATCTGCCAATGTGTGATGTCAGCAGCATCATCTGCCAATGTGTGATGTCAGCAGCATTATCTGCCAATGTGTGATGTCAGCAGCATTATCTGCCAGTGTGCGATGTCAGCAGCATTATCTGCCAATGTGTGATGTTAGCAGCATTATCTGCAGATGATGTTGGTGTCACCAGTATTATGTGAAGTCATCAGCATCATTTACAGATATGCAATGTCACCAGTATCATCTGCAGAAATGTGACTTCATCAATTTCATTTACATATATGTGATGTTACAAGCAACATCTGCAGATATGTGATGTCATCAGTGTCATTTACAGATATGTGATCTCACCAATATCATCTGCCAATATGTGATTTTTTCATTGTCATTTACAAATGTGTGATCACTACATCACCTGCAGATATGTAGTGGCATCAGCATGATTTATAGATGGGTGACATTGCAGGCATCATTGTGCGGCCACTCCATTCACTTCTATAAACCTGCTGAAATTATCAAAGTGAAGAACCATGTTTGGCTAACTTTGACAGTGCTATAGAAATGTGAATGGATGATGTATGTCCAATCAGGGACCCTACTGATCTGCAAGTTACGTCCTGTCCTGCAGATATACAAATAGTTTATGTAATTGAAGTAACCCTTTAATACGGTAATAATAATAATAATAATCTTTATTTATACAGCGCCATCAAACTCCATAGCACTTTACAAAACAATGCAAGTAGATGCCGGGTGAGAACTAACTTCTTAACCCTTTTCCCTTTTTGTATTATCATTTTCTACTATGAACTTTTTTATTTTCCCTTTTAAATAGAGATGTGAGGGCTTCCTAGGGGCAGAATTTAATATTTCCTGGAAATTCCATGGAATCACTTGTACTTTGTACTACTTTCAGTGTGTGGTTCAAATGACACATACATTGGGACATTATTATCAAAGCATACTTATCAATTTAGTTTTAGTTAGGTATTAATACCTGAAAAATGAAAACCTGCTTGGTATAAGCTATGTCAGCTATTTTTTCTGCATGATCAGATCAGATGACATTTTCACTCATACCATTTTGAGAACTGAGCGACCTTTAATTTTTTTCTGGGTGGTGGAATATCTGGCCTCTGGATGTTATCTATAACAAAGAGGTTTTTTTTTCAGGCCCCTTTGGTTGTTTAAGCCATAGGGTGGCTGATCACTCATGTCAGGTCTTTGCTGTAGAAGTCTTTGAGCTCTCTCTATACAACAGCGGGTTGTGCATGTATGTCTTGTGTTGTTAAAGTCACTTCCCAACAAACCACATATTTTCTGAAAGCAGACACTTGCCCCATTTTCTACATTACATTAAAGAGTTTATAGACATAGGCGCCCTCATGCAATTCTGATTCAAACTGAAACATTTTATAAAAAATACTTAAAATTTTACTTTGATGGCAAAAAAATATTTACCTTCACATCTCCTAAATGTAATAGATATTCACATAAATAAAGCCACATAATATCACTAAAACTGTAATAACTAGATACAGGCAGTCCCCGGGTTACATACAAGATAGGGTCTGGAGGTTTGTTCTTAAGTTGAATTTGTATGTAAGTCGAAACTGTATATTTTATAATGGAAGTTCTAGACAATTTTTTTTCTTTTGCCCCAGTGACAATTGGAGTTTCAAAATTTTTGGTGTAATTGGACCAAGAATTATCAATAAAGCTTCATTACAGACATCTTACAGCTGATCGTTGCAGTCTGGGACTATAGTAAAGCATCCAGAGAGCTTCACCAGAGGTCACAGTGGGCAGAGGGGTCCGTCTGTAACTATGGGTTGTCTGTAAGTCGGGTGTCCTTAAGTAGGGGACCGCCTGTATCTGCTTTTCAGCTAGAAATTTTAAGACAGTCACAACCTGCAAAATAGAGCAATAAAACAGAATAAAAAGTAAAGGCGCCATAAAAACCTATAGAATTTTGAAAGCAGACAACCAGGCGATGCATTTGGCAATTAACATTCAAAATTTCCTCTAAAATATATTCTCCTAAAACAGTAAGATGTGAGGAGATCATACAGACCCCACATGTGTATATTCACCAAAATATGCAGCAAAGGGAACATTAAATCCACAGGGAACACCAAACTCTGTGAGCGTCACACAGATCTATCATTATACAATGACCTTACACAATGGTAACCCAAATAAATAACTATATAACCATAACCCAAGCTAATGAGATAATAAAATTCACTGTTAGATGTGCGCCATTGTATTATCCACACAATAACAGAACCCTCCGCGCTTCATAAGAATACGATTGAGAATGTCATAACATAGTTGCAAATAATGGAGGATGGTGTGAAATAAAAACTTTATTCCAGAACATGTGTGTGTTTTTGGTGTTACATATAACTTTATGGATATGTTCTGGGTCGCGGTGTTAATATATAATAGCAAAGAGGATCGAATGTTCATCGTATCAGTCAATTTTCGGAAAAAAAAAAAAACTATCACAAAATAAAAGGCATTTCTTAGATAGTTCTGCATTGAGAAGGGTTAAAACATGAATATTAGTTGATATTGTTCCTTCTCAGAATGTAGTAACTTATTAAGTGAATATTTCCATTTTCTGTGAGGTGCACAGAAAACCTGAATATCTCTGGATCCCTGGCACCTAGAAACACAATTCAAGNNATTCATTGAAAGAAGAAAATTCTCCCCTTCAGGGGGGAAAATAGTTTCTGTATGGATCATTCGAAATGTATCGGCCCCATAGAATAAAGATTAGAAATGATAATTAGGCTATACGGTGACCAACAAAAAGGAAGAAAAAATCCAGTAGAGAATTGTATGTTTTTCGTTTGTTTATCCGACCTCAAAAAAAAAGTTCCTAAATTTTCACAAAGGGGATACGACCACAAAATGGAACACTAGAAAATACTCATCACTGACAAAAAAAATGCCATCACATGGCCCCAATAACGCTAAAAAATGTTAGTAGCCTACAAAGGAAGCCACCCCATGAGGGCAAACTAAAATCCGGCACAGCGCAGGGCGGCCTCCTACCCTTCTGCGCCTCGCTGTGCCCCCAGAAAAACAAATAACGGCCATCAGTGGGGGGCTCTGTTACTCGGAGAGGAGAAATGTAGAACATATTGTATGGTGGGGGTTTTATCTCTTTTGATTCTTGTTAATTGCTTGTTTTTGTGACTTTTCAATGCAACTTTGATGTCGATTTTTCAAGTAGCCTTGGTCTCCCCATGGCGGTCTCTCCTTTGTAGGATTGGTAAACAGATCAAATTGTACTGAGGGCCCCCAAAAAATCATGGGGGCCACATTTACTTAGCCGGTAAAATGGGATCCCCGTAATCCCAATGTCCGCCGGGAATGCAATGTGGCAGCAATTCAAGAAGATTGGATACGCCCTTGATTCTATGCTTTGTGCGCTTTTTCCACGATCAGGTCGCTGGTGTCACATCTTCTGACCCTCCACCCAAATTTCTGTGCATTGAAGGCCAGCTTCATGAACAAGAAAATGTCGATCGTGTGCGAAACAATACCCAGCGGAATCACCGAAAAATGGGAACCGACGAAAAGCTGGGCCGCGGACCTTAGCTTAAAATAACGCCCATGTCGTAACGTGTGCACAGCCACACGTTATGAAAAAACCGTTTCTGGGCAAGAGAATTTCTAAATTTGTTTACACATATGAACACTAATAGCTCCAGAAGAGTGTGAGGCACCTTTTAAATTAAATCTTAATAAATACTAGCAAAATTACTGATGATGATAACAACACTCAGTTTGGTTACATTTCTCTAATACAATATCCACGTTACTGACTCAGTTTTATTGCTGTTTTAGCTCGTGTCACTCAGTGATAATTAGTGGCAAAATGCAGGGTGTGGGCGGGGATCTCTAACAAGACATTGCGGGCACATTTATTTAACCTGTCCAAGGAGTCTCCCCGAATTATTGTTCCGACAATAATTGCATTACTGGCGAAGCGAGTTCACTAGATCAGTGGGCCCGATACAGTGATGTTTGCTCCTGCTCAGGTCCGACAGAGTTACCACTTCTTCCGGTTGTATCGTAAGGCATTAAAGTATTGAATAATACAGTGTGAACATGGAAGTAGATTACGCTCACCGGCCTAGGTTGTCACTGGGAGACTCCAGCAAGGGCAGCTGATCCCACGTGACCAGGGCGCGTGAGTAGGAAGAATACCACGCGTTTCGAGCGCATACACGCGCTTCTTTGTCAAGGGAGTGTGTGTTATGCGCATCGAAATGGTGGGCATGGATTTGTAGTACACTACATGGACGCAAGTGCTAGGGTTTGTGATGTTCAATATTTTTTATGGAAGCCAAATAAAAGTCTGGGAGTTCTTCTTCCTAATCACCCGCGCTGATCATTTCTTGGTGCATGGTCGTAAAGAGCAATTGACCAAAATCTGATCGCTGCGAACACAATCCATTTCTAAATACGTCCCACCCATGCAATCCCTGGAAACGTCGGGAAAGTCCGACGGAAATGGAACCGCGAACCCATATTAAATAAGTGCCCATTATGATCTTTGTTTTTTCCATTTGTTTTTTCTTCTGTGGACTGACAGTGTGGTGTATGTGCACTTCATTTAGCTTTGTAGACATGTACTAGATTAATACATAGAGAGAGGATCAGGACAGATCAGGGATTGATGCGATCCTCCATGAGATGCTTATTGCACATAATGACACGTCAACACTCATCACATCTAACTGCTCATGCTGACTGCAGGGGGAGGGGCCTAGAGTTGCGGGAGCAGAGAGACCTCAGCAAGACGGCCATCCACAAGGTATCAAGATGGCGGTCGTCCACTAGCGATTGTATAGGTCGTGGCTAGGGGGAACCTGAAATTGTGTTACGCAGGACTGATAGAGGCAGGTTGGCCTTATGTCTGTGAAATGCTCTATTTTTTGTAATAACATTTATCCTGAGTACATTCAAAAAACTGTCTTTGGGGACTACCGCTTTAAGCATAAGAAGAATCATCCTACATATAGTATGTTAGAACACTTAGTAGTTTCTCAGTAATCGACAGAAGCCTCCAGAACAGCCCCACGTGTATTATCTAAAGCCCTTAAGCCATCTGGGGTACCTGCCTGCATTGAAACGTTCACGGCTCATCACCAGCTTTCTAGGATAAGATATAACAGTAAACAAAGAGCACAAACAAGGAAAATAGAGGCTTGGCTCCTTCAAAGACTGTCAGTCAGGCATGCGCCGGTACCTGTATTGTCATAGAGGCAGCTCCCAGCGATGTGGGTGTGACTATGAATCTTACAGCTAAGGAATTTATCAGGGCAATTGGTATCTCGTAGCTCGTCTCAACTGTTTTACATTAATGCAGCCGCCTCGAAAGGAGAAGCGTGTGGAAAAATGACTAGAGCAGGAGTTGAATGCTTTATTCCGTACAGACAATTATAAGCGGCGCACTGCCTCGCAGAGCCCGGGGAAATCCTTTTTCTTTATACTTCATTTGATCATTTAATTACAGCAGCATTGTCTTGGTGAATGCGATACAGCATATGGTATAGCAGCATACCTACTGACAGAGTTGTGATGCATCAGCGACATTAAACTATGTACAGACATGTGCCAATGCTATCACGCCATGGGGGCAATCATCTGCCAATGTTGAGGTCAGCAGCATATTGCCAACTGTGTGATTGTAGCAGAATCATCTGTGATGTGTGATGTCAGCGCATCTCTGCAATGGTGTGTCAGCTAGTTATCGACAATTGTGAGGTCAGCACGATTATCTGAGCCAAGTGTTGCATGTCAGCAGACACAATCTGCAAGAGTGTGATGTCAGCAGCACATCTGCAATGTGTGAGTAAGCAGCACCATTGGCAATGTGTGATGTCAGCAGCTCATATGCCAATGTGTGATGTAAGCCAGGCGCATTATACGCCAAATGTGTGATTGTCAGCAGCCCATCTGCCAATGTGTGATGTCAGCAGCACAATCTGCCAATGTGCTGATGACAGCAGCACCATCTGCCCAATGTGTGATGTCAAGCAGCATCTTGCCAATGGTGATGTCAGCAGCACATCTGCCAATGGTGATTGCAGCACATCTAGCAATGTGTGATGTGCAGAACTGCATGTGAGCACGAACTCTGCCAATGTGTGATGTCAGCAGCATCATCTGCCAATGTGTGTTTTTTTTTTTTTTCTTGTCGCAGCACATTGCCAATGGGTGATGTCAGCAGCAAATCTGCCAGTGTGATGATAGAGCACCATATCCATTGATCGCACACATTGCCCTTGTGATGTCAGCAGCACCACTGCCAATGGTGATGACAGCAGCACCATCGCCCCCAATGGTAGTCAGCAGATCATTCTGCAATGTGGATGGTCACGCACACAATCTGCAAGTGTGAATGGTCAGCAGCCACCATCTGCCAAAGTGTGATGTCGCAGATCATCTGACCAATGTGCGATGGCAGCAGAGTTATCTGCCATGTGTGATGTCAGCAGCACCCATACTCCAATGTGATGAGAGCATTGCATGTGAGCAGCATCATCTGCAAGTGTGTGATGTCGCAGCATTACTGCGTTGGTCAGCAGATTCGATGATGTGTCACCAGTATTTATGTGGAAGTCATCAGATACATTTACAGATATGCTATGTCACCAGTATCATCTGCAGAAAGTGACTTCATCATTTCATATACATATATGTGATGTTACAAGCGAACATCTGGCAGATATGTTGTGTCATCAGTGTCATTTAAGATATGTGATCTCACCAATATTCAATTGCCCAATATGTGATTTTTTAATTGTATGTACAAATGTGTTGATCACTACATCACCTGCAGATATGTAGTGGAATCAGACTGATTTATAGATGGGTTGACATTTAAGTCATTGAAAGTAACCTTTAATACGGTAATAATAATAATAATAATCTTAGTTAGTACAGCCCATCAACTCCATAGCACTTACAAAACAATGCAGCCTCCATAGATGCGGCGGGTGAGAACTAACTTCTTAACCCTTTTCCTTTTTGTATTATCATTTCTACTATGAACTTTTTTATTTCCCTTAAATAGACGATGGTGAGGGCTTCCTAGGAAAAGGCTGAAGCCAAGAATTTAATATTCTGGAAATCCATGGAAATCACTTGTACTTTGTACTACTTTCAGTGTTGTGACGTTACAAATGAAATACATTGGGACTTATATGCAAGGCATACTTATCATTTAGTTTAGTTAGAGTATAATACCTGAACTGAAACTGACTTCCTGTCTAGGTACAAGCCTATGTCAGCTATTCTGTTTCGCATGATCAGATCAGATGATCTTTTCCACTCATTTACCATATTGAGAATGAGGACTTAATTTTTTCTGCGGTGGGGTGGAATATCTGGCTCTGGATGTTATCTATAACCAAAGAGGGTTTTTTTTTCAGGCCCCTTTGGTGTTTAGCAATAGGGTGGACTGATCCACTCATGTAGGGTCTTTGCGTAGAAGTTTTGAACGCTCTCCTCTATACAACAGCGGGTTTTTTTTTTTATGCTGTATGTCTTGTGTTGTTAAGTCACTTTAACAGGGTAAGTATAAGACGCTAACGGGGTCACATAGAGGTTTTAGGCGGTAAATATGTGATCTCTTCTCGGTCTATCCCGTCCTCTCTTCTTCTCTCGATATAATTCATCTATGCTATTATCTATGTTATTACTGATATGATTATACTTACCTTTAAGTTGGTTACAGCGTCTTGATCCCACCCTGTTCATGCTGACCTTGTCCGGATTAAATGAACCGCGGCTGGCTGGCAACTGGGCTGTGTTAAATCACACAGATCG
Source organism: Engystomops pustulosus (assembly GCA_019512145.1). Lineage (NCBI taxonomy): Eukaryota > Metazoa > Chordata > Amphibia > Anura > Leptodactylidae > Engystomops > Engystomops pustulosus. The sequence continues at coordinate 100,855 of WNYA01000680.1, forward strand.
TGTGTTCTTTTGTTAACCGTCCCTTAGCAAGAAGAAAGCTCCAACTTCTTTGGCGTTGCCTGCCCATGTCCTGCACATAATCAGTCAACACTTGCAAACACTTTTTGTCTGCCTTATCCCTCATTGCCTCCCCTTCACACCTTTAAGCGCCTTCGGTTCCGTCCTTACCCTCTTCACCCCTCCCTTCAAAACCCTCAAAAATCTCTTTCCCTCCCCCCTTCCCCCTTCCCTTTCCCCTTCTCCCCTCCGGTCCTATCTCAGCATATCCTTTACCTCTGACTTAATCTCCTTTTTTATATTCTCTTTCTTTTTTTTTTTTTTTTTTTTTGTGTGTAGGGTAGCTCTCCCGCCTCTTGGCATGGAGGGGAAAGTGAGCGCAAGAAGCACATGACCGTGGAGGCCAAACCACTGCAAGGAGTCCCTTCTTCACTGGAATGATCTTCAAAATTGTAACTTATAAAAAAAGATTGCTTGGAGTCCGTTTGCCCCAGCATCTGATGGGTCTGTTAAAGGGGTGTCCGGGACTAAACTTCCCTAACTATCGACATCTCACATGCAATCACGGACCCGCAATCTTCAGCTTTCTCACATCTCGCCTGACGTCACGGGCCACATCGCTCTCAATTCATGCGGGCGATGGGCGGGTTTTGGCCTTCAGAGTCGTGGAGGGGCGGCGGTGTGGAGTCTCATGGCGATGACGCAGTTGGGGTGGCACTTCGCTCCGTCTACTGCGCTGCTCCCTTCCCAGCATCATACCGAGGTCGACGAAGTCCGCTGTGATTGCTGGCAAATCCGCACACTGAACACTTGCTATGGTTTGCGTTTGTGTGCGGATTGCCGGCATTCACAGCGACTTTCGCGACCTGCGGTATTAACTGGCGGAAGGCGAGCATGCGCAGTAAGTAGACAGGACCTTTAGAAGTAGGTAGGTAATACTTATAGCCACATGTGATATAAAATATGTACATATACCTTTGTGAACTCGTGTTCACATATGTCATGGTCCTCATATGTGACAATTCTCTCTACTACATATCTGACAACCCAAAGCTCAAGACAAATGTCATCAACCCCCCCCCCCCCCCCCCATTTTGGCATATGAGCTTGTGGTGGCACAACAGTTGTCGCAGGACGGTGGTTAATATGAATCACATTTTTTTATCTGAAGACACCCTCCAGCCCCCCCCCCTCACCCCATAAACATAGTGGACCAATTTATTTTCTATGTAAAGAGAGTGTGTGATTGTTCTGTCTTTCGTGTAAACACATGCACTTCATAGTGTGGTATATAATATTCCATGACTGTGTAGTGGGAAGCGGGGAAAGCAGGAAAAATTAACAAAGCAGTGAACAATGGTGAAAAACGCATTTGAGCGTGTCTTGTGGGGCTTGGATTTTACAGCATTCAGTATGCCCCCAAACGACAGGTACATACCCCATTTATCGGTTTATAAGGTCGTTGTCCTTATAATATACAAAAATTAAAAATCTGTCGGCACCCGGAGCGGGAAGGCTGACAGTGCATGTCTGGAGTGGCAAAGTTCACTGATAGGCATAAAGTAGTGGCGATGAGAATTCATGAAGGTGAGTGGTGGGGTTGCATTCGCACAGGTCTTTAACTCCCCTGTGTTACGTACATCAGTGGGGTGAGTTTGCAGAAAAATAGCACAGGAAGAAATTGAAAGGTGTGTGGCGGAGGTACCCACTCTTTCCCCATCTGCACCCCCCCCAAGTTCCTCCCTATGCTCATGTGTCCCACCGCCTGTAGGCCCCTGGCCGGTGATACACCCTGCTACCTTCCCTCCTTTTTAATACAGGCACACGTTGGAGCCCCTTGTACTCTCCAGCACTCAAACCCCCCCCCACCATCTCCCCTAGACACTCATGTAATCAACCCATTGCGGGTGATGTGTAAACCCCAGTATGCAGGAGATTCAAGTTTGCAATCAAGGAAGGAATGGTCATTCAGGATGATGTTGAACTATGAATTGGGAGCATCTGGAGAATTTTTATGTCCGGATAACCCCTTTAAATCCTGCCAGGGTAAAGTCTGTGATACAAGGACTGATCATTGTTGTGTGCTTCTATATACACTGGAGATTAAAATTAGAGAACAACACACAATTTCCTAAATGTCAACATCATTGCTAGTCCCTGTGAATAATTATAAGATAAGTAAAATACGTATTTAAATTATTTCAGAAATGTAGTATATGCTAAATAAGATTAAAATGTTAATGAGATTAATTGTAAAAGAACACTGAACAAAAATAGAGCACACCCTTTCAGATACCTGCAAGTATGAGTTGTTATATCTGGCACCCGGGGCTAATTTCCATAATCTATCTGAAAACCCTTTTAAATGCAGCCAAACTTTCCAGTTTTCACGATTTGCAAAAGAAAACGTTGTGCCGGACCAAAGTGAGATGAAGGCGGCGCAAGGAGGAACGGAGACGAGCCGGCAGTGTGGGGTGAATTTGGTGTAGGGAGAGGAGAAGCTGCAGTGTGGTGCAAGGAGGGAGACGAAGGGCAGCGTGTGGGCAAGAGCGGAGAGTGGCTAGGGATGTAAAGGAGAAGCTGCAGTGTGTGCTTGCAAGGAGGAGAGAAAAGCTCGTGAAGAGGAAATTAGGGGCTCCAAGAACTATTAGTGTATGCCCTGGGGGGTCTCAGTATAGTTATCGGCACTTGTGGGGTATACCATACTTATTATTTCTTCTCTGGGGTCTGCGCTTTTATTATCTTCCTTGAATGCGTGGTATTGGTTTCTAGGGTGCTATTTATTCTGTACTATGCATGTATAATTTCTGTGGTGGCGCTTATGATGCGGCCCTTAAAGTGGAGCAGTCATACTATGCGCCTGGACCAAATACATTTTGATATGTATGGCCCTAAATCCTTAGATGATCTGAAAAGAACAAACATTAAGAAAATTCAACATTTCTATAATTTATTATATGTTTGTGGGAGACGGGTTGGTCCATTTCATCATGACCCGCGACTGTACAGAATTTTCTCGACCTACAACTCCAAGCCGCAGGAGTGAATGCAAGTGTGTTGTATCAGACCTACTTCAGCAACCACGTGGTCCTTCCTTGCTGCTTACGAATCATTCATCCGCCGCTATTGTCAGCACGGACCACGCCCCGGTCACACAGCAAAACGGGTAAAGCTGTTCCTTTGAAACAGAAAATAAAAAAATGAAATGGCCAGCCTGATCCAATATAAAACCTCTGGAAAAATCCTTGTGAAATAAAGTTATGGCAAGAAATCACAACAGTCACAGAACTGTGCAGAGACTGGAAGAACGAGTGGACATAATCACCAGAGCCATGAAGAGACTAGTGATGTCCTGTGACTGCAAGATGATGCTGAAGTAATCACAGCAAGGCATGAGCTCCCACCCTTCTACTTGCGTGGGACTGCGTGTAAACTTCACGAATATTAGTTATATATTTCTATTCTCTAAGTTATGATCATCAAGTTTGGCAAAAAAGGATTTATGTTGATATTACATTGCTGTGCTGTGTTTCGTCCTACACAGTTATCTTACTCCCAAAACATAATATCCTATAGACGTGTAAAAGTAGTCTTCACTTGAAAAACGTATAGAAGCCAGGGAAGAAGCATTAATATATTGTGAGAATAGGGTAGGTTTTAACTACAGGGGGAATGTACAGAGGACATTATTACTAGTAGGGAATACTATGGAAGTGAGTATTACTATTGGTGGGATACTAGAGAGAAACATTATTACTAAGGGGGGGGATATGAGAAACATAACTAGTTGGGGGTATGACTAGGGAAGCAGCATTATTCTATTGGGGGAATACAGGGAAAATTATTACTTTTGGGGAATTACAGAAGCTTGGAAAGCATTATTGTTTTGGATAATACCAGAGAGATTTATTACTGTTACTATTCACAGGGGGGCTGCATTTAATTACTATGTGTCTGATTTATCGATCTTCAAGTGCATAATTCTATGTAACTAATTTACTACATCTGACTTGGTGAACTAACCCTCTGTATGTGTATCTCAGTTTATCATCGTGATATTTCCGCAGAACCACTGGGGCAGATTGATCAGGACTCTGTGCCACGTCAGTGGCGTAGAGGGACCGAAATGATAGTGCTAGCACTTGTGATTTTATTTGGCCAATCCGCCACACGTAGTTGGGTGTGACGGGGGGCAGGCTGGCTGAGTGGAGAAAAATGCTGCAACGATATATCAAGTGTCTGAATGACAGCGGTACTGTCTATAATACCACCCCCAATTTCTAGCCACTCACATAGCATTAATGCCTGTATGTGTATGTTATCCAAGCCAATCGTGTGAATACGCTCTATAGGTGTATGTATCCAAGCCAATCGTTTTGGACATCCGGCCATGCCGATGGTGGAATCTAAGCCAATATGTGTGACATACTGCTGTATGCTTGGTAGCCATCTAAGCCTGTCGCGTGACATATGCCTGCAATATCAATGTATCAAGCATATCATGTCATTGTATGAGCATCTCTAAGCCAAGGCGTGTATCAATATTTCAGTTAATACTGTTGTAGATTTATCAAAGTTCATAGAAATAGACCTGTGCAAAGGTTAGACTAACAATCTTATTCTGAGCCAGATAAATCATGTTTGGTGATTAATCCGAGGGCGTACTTTAAAGGGGTTTGCCGTCTTTTACAGTCTTCTTTAGAGATCAGCTATGAGTTAGGTCTTTACTTTAGACTGTTTTTCTAGCACTGGGGTTAATTGCACACAAACCACACCCTCTGATACACGTCACGCTCCTTCTTGGACATTGCGAAAATTACTTAAAAGACCCCCCTCCTACCAAATGGGGTAGCAAGTGCAAAATTAGTCCAGAAGGAGCATGATAAATCAAACCACACAATATCTAATCCTATAATGTATAAGTGACTGCTAAATATGCCATGTGTGATACTGTATGAGAGTTGCTTATTAATTAGAAGTTTTGCCCACTCTTGCCGCCTCTATTGTTTGCCCTGATGGCAGTATTGAGCGTTGAACTGGAGTGTCAGCGGTCTGAGGATTCGTAGCTCACGTGATAGAGATAATTATTACACGCTTGAACACAAATCAGGCTATTATACTCGCCTCAAGAATCCCACCGTTCCTCGCATTACTGATCCGTTCAGGAGACGATAGTAAATTTAACCAGATCAGATGTGGGTTGGGGGGGGGTTTTTGTGTCTTTTCTGCAGAACAAGTCCATTGTCTCTGAACAACATGCATTTTGCACTGTTTTTTCAACATTTACGTGCCGCTCCATCATGAATGAGACAAGTGGTGGGGACACTTAGTATCTAACTTAGGTTATGGATAAACTATAGAAAGTGTACATGTGTCTCTGATGTCAGGGGGAATAAATGTGACCACTGAAACCCATGAATTATTCATACCCCACAATGTAAAGTATCTGAGTGTTAGATGGAGGCCAGTTGAAACGCCCTTTATCTTTGATCACAGGCTTTGTGATATGTTTTATGACCTGGCGATACGTTGGCGATGACTTTCTTGGGTCATCCTGGACGAAAGATCTGTGAGGTGAGTTGATTGATTCAGATAATATCTTCACAACATTCCTCAACATCTTTCTGAATCTACTTCCATAATTCCGTCATTGCTATTGGAGAAATGACACCTAAGTTGTGTCATCCCTGAACCTCTGATTCATAATGATGAGAGTATGTAAAAGACACAAAGCAATTCCACAAACAGAAGGACGCATAAAAACTAGGAGTATAAATTGTTGTAAAGTGCCATCTCAAAGGATTGTTCGTAAAAAACTAATCTCATATAACACACCCCTCTATGGAACCTTAATTGTGCATTATTTAGTAATTTTTTTGGTGTTATATATTCACCAAAATTCTATTAGAGCTCGGGCATGCTGGAAGCCCCACACTCATGGACAGAAATGGCGATATTAAACAATAGACAAATAGACACAGATTATAAAAAAGGGATATTTTTGGCAGTAATTAAAAAAATTGTGCAGATTTCCTTTTTTAAGGAAATCATTTCACAAAGAATCAAGGGCTGTAACAAGCACACTTACTAATGCTGTTGTGCAACCCTCTGGTAGGATCATTCTTCTTTTCAATATTATGTGCCTTGTTTTTTTTTAAACAAGAAGCTTTAGAAAATTATTACAAATGAAGCCTGGGCTAAGGGTCAATTAAAGGGATGGGACCACTTACTCCAGGTTTTTTTTTTTTTTTGACAAAATGTCTAAAATTTAGGGGCAGGATAGTAGGCTAATTTTCCTATTCTTCTTCAAAAAGTCTCCACGCTGTTTACGATGTAAATTGAGCCTCCTTTCTTTTCCTCATCAGACTAGACATTCCTCACACACAAATGCCACTCATGAAAGGGTCAGGAATCTGTATCATCCACGGTCCAATCACCATCAAGGACTTAGGAAGGTATTCAGTGAATATGTAAGATAGATAAAGGTCCTGGCAGGAGCGATGTTCATGGACAGATCGGACATGACCTTCCATTCAGCTGCATTTATGGTCAGGGAATCGTCTGGCATGATGAGGAAAAGAGGCTCAATTTACATCAAGAAAGCAGTGCAGAAATATTCATAGATTTTGTATATTCGTGAGTACATAATATCCCACCCCCCCCCCCCCCTACAATTACAAACAGCATTTACAAATAACATAAGGTAAAACCCTTTAAAAAATTTATGGGAGCCACGGAAGCCTCTCAAAGTCGTTTTGCATAATTCTAAAGCCTTTTTTATTTGGTTAACACATGGCAAAAGAAGCTAAAGATGAGCGGATCATTGCCAGAGGGGGAAAACACCAGCATGTAAGTTGCCTGGTTACAATCCTTGATCTTGGTCTGATTCCTAGAACTAAAACTCATGGACTGGAAATGTTAATGCATGCTGTGAATGAGCTACTTTAAATTTCAATAGAGTATGAATATATGTTTTACCAATTTTTTTCGTGAAATATCAATATTAAAAACAAAAGCCAAGCATTAAACTTTAAAAGGGGATTATCCCCAAGCTATAGGTGGTTGTGTTGATATTTTTGTGCACAACTGGACCCACAGGGGGTGGTTTATAGGATTACAAATAGATTTCCAGATAACTAGGAAAAAAATTACCCTTGCACATCTCGCTGCCTCCATGAGGAAAGAGATTGTGTGTTGAAGTTGGCAGCTTAGTCGCATGCTCAGAAATCTAGCATAGATAGTAGCTACGGTATGTGGTCACAGGTAATGATGATGCTCGGTGACAGAGAGAAAAGTAAGGACAAAGATCGTACAGGCAAACGAATGGTGAACGCTGATGCTACGCAAAAAAGGGCTCTGCAAGGACAAGAAACTGAGACGCGGAGCCATGAAGATGTGACAAATTAAACAAATGAAAGTTAACCTGAGGCTACAATATCCTAGAAAAACCCCATAGATTGTTAATAAAGGTAGTCCAGTATCTAACAATCCGGAATCCGCCGATGATTCCAACTAGTCCGATCTGAACACCCAACCACCCCTACAGAGCAAATTTTTTGCGTGCATGTGGATGGGATTATATAATTCCAATCTATTATGCTGCTATTGTAAAGTGTGGATGATACTGATGATCTTCCAGAGTAAACCTGCAACAACTATTAGTGTATGAAAAGGTGCGAATGTTTTTTTTTAAAGTTCTTAACAAAAATTAAAGGCAAGATCTTTAAGGGGATTTGGGTTCAAATGTAAGAAATGTATGATTTAGATTCACACAATTCTGCGAGAAATACAAAGGTTCCCAGTCATCTTGGCAAAGGGCTGTCCGAGTATGAGCTGGGAACTGTAATCACCAGACCTGTTGTGCATTGGACAGTTGTTAGAATCTAGAGTTGATCTTGATTATGCAGAATATTATTTTTGCTGACATAATATACCCACATTGCTGACAGCTGCCTCTTGGCTCACGTCAATCACTACCCATCCTAGATTTCTGCCCACAGTACTGGCAGCATCTGCTTGGCAACTAGGCACTGGTTCTTTTTCTTTTTCTTTCTACACTGACCTGAATATCAAGGAATTGATATGTGTGGAATCGTACTCTGATAATGAGAACTTTTCTTACAGAGGCGCACCTGAGTGAAGATGTGGCGGGGCCAAACATTCTGGCGGCAGGAGACTCCAATCCTGAGCTATTTGCCTACTGTCATTGTAAGTTTACAAGACAGTCAATAGGATTGCCCCAATGAGCCATGAGTGCCATGACGCCTCATTGGTTGTTATAGATCTTTACCAATTAGTTTTACTTTACAAATGAGGAACATAGTTAAATCAACGACCCTATATAAACCTGAATATCTCTGGATCCCTGGCACCTAGAAACACAATTCAAGATTCATTTGAAAGAAGAAATTCTCCCCTTTCAGGGGGGAAAATTATTTCTGTATGGTATCCTTGTAATCGTATCGGCCCATAGAATAAAGATAGAATGATAATTAGGCTATACGGTGACCAACCCCATAGAATAAAGATAGAATGATAATTAGGCTATACGGTGACCAACAAAAAGGAAAAAATCCAGTAGAGAATTTATGTTTTTCTACTCCTGCCCTCAAAAAAAAGTTCCTAAATTTTCAACAATAGGGGATACCGACCACAAAATGGTAACACTAGAAAAATCATCTCATCCTGCAAAAAAAAATGCCATCACATGGCCCCAATAACGCTAAAAATGTTATAGCCTACAAAAGGAGCCAATGAGGAAACTAAAATCCTGGCAGCTGCAGGGCGCTCCTACCCTTCTGCGCCTCGCTGTGCCCCCATAAAACAAATAACGGCCACAAGTGGGGGGTCTCTGTACTCGGGAGAAATTGTAGAACATATTGTATGGTGGGTTTTCTCTTTTTATCTTTTAATTGTCTTGTTTTTGTGACTTTTCACTGCAACTTTTGCTGTCGTTTTTCAAGTACGCCTTGGTCCCCCATGGCGAGTCTCTCTTTGATAGGATGGTAACAGATCAATGTACTGAGCAAAAAACATTGGGGCACATTTACTTAGCCGGTCAAATGGGATCCCCGATCCCAATGTCCGCCGGAATGCACATGTGCCGCAATGGTGCAAGGAGGAGAGAAGAAGCTGCAGTGTGGTGCAAGGAGGAGAGTAGAAGCTGCAGTGTGGTGCAAGGAGGAGAGAAGAAGCTGCAGTGTGGTGCAAGGAGGACCACTCTAGGGGTCTCCAGTAATATTAGTGTTATGCCCTGGGGGTCTCCAGTATTTATCTGCACTTGGGGGTCTCCCATACTATTATTATCTTCTCTGGGGTCTGCGCTTTTATTATCTTCTCTGAATGCGGTATTTGGTTTCTAGGGTGCTATTTATTGCTGTACTATTGCATTTATAATTTCTGTGGTGGCTGCTTACTGATGCGGCCCCTTAAAGTGGAGCAGTTTCATACTATGGCCCTTGGACAAATACATTTTGCTCATGTCTGGCCTAAATCCTTAGATCTGGAAAAGAACAAACATTTAAAGAAAATTTCAACATTTCTATAATTTATTATATGTTTGTGGAGACGGAGTTGGTCCATTTCATCATGACCCCGACTGTACCAGAATTTTCTCTGACCCTACAACTCCACAGCCCCGCAGAGTGAATGCAAGTGTGTATCAGAACCTACTTCAGCAACACGTGGTTCCTTCCTTGCATTAATCATTCAATCCGCCAGCTATTGTCATGCAGGACCAAGCCCCCGTCACACAGCAAAACGGGTAAAGCTGTTCCTTGAAACAGAAAATAAAAAATGAAATGGCCAGCCCTGATCCCAATATAAAACCTCTGGAAAATCCTTGCTGATAAAGTTATGGCCAAGAAATCCACAACAGTCACAGAACTGTGCAGAGACTGGAAGAAGAGTGGACATAATCCCACCAGAGCCATGAGAGACTAGTGATGTCCTGTGACTGCAGATGTGCTGAAGTAATTCACAGCCAAGGCCTGAGCTCTTCTACTGGTGACTGGTGTAACCTTCAGAATATTTAGTTATAATCTTTCTATTCTCTAATTATGATCATCAATTTTTGGCAAAAAAGGATTTATGTTGATATACATTTGCTGTGGCTGTGTTTCTCCTACACAGTATTCTACTCCACAAACATAATATCTATAGACGTGTAAAGTAGTCTTCACTGAAAACTATAGAAGCAGGGAAGCATTAATACTATTGTGAGAATAGGGTAGTGTTATTACTACAGGGGGAATGCTACAGAGACATTATTACTAGTAAGGGAATACTATGGAAGTGGTATTACTATTGGGGGATACTAGAGAAACATTATTACTACAGGGGGAATATTAGAGAAACATAACTATTGGGGGTATGCTAGGGAAGCATTATTACTATTGGGGGAATACAGGGAAATATTATTACTTTTGGGGGAATACAGGGAAGCATTATTGTTTTTGGATAATACCAGAGAATATTTATTACTGTTACTATTCACAGGGGTGCATTATTACTATGTGCTGAAGCATTTGCAGTGCATAATTCTATGTACCTAATTCTATTACATCTGACTTGGTGAACTAAACCTCTGTATTGTGTATCTCAGTTTATCATCTGTGATATTTCCGCAGAACCACTGGGGCAGATTGATCAGGACCTCTGTGCCACGTCAGTGGCGTAGAGGCCCTGAAATGATTATTGCTAGCACTTGTGATTATTTGGCCCAATCCGCCACCGTCAGTTGGGTGTGACGGGGGGCACGGCTGGCTGGTGGAGAATAAATGCTGCCCGATATATCAAGTGTCTGAATGCAGCGGTATGTCTATAATACACCCCCATATTTCTAAGCCTATCACATAGCATACTGCCTGCTATGTGTATGTATCCAAGCCAATCGTGTGACATACTGCCTGCTATGTGTATGTATCCAAGCCAATCGTGTGACATCCTGCCTGCTATGTGTATGTATCTAAGCCAATCGTGTGACATACTGCCTGCTATGTGTATGCATCTAAGCCTGTCGCGTGACATATTGCCTGCCATATCAATGTATCTAAGCCTATCATGTCATTGTATGATGCATTTCTAAGCCAAGGGTGTATAATACTTTCAGCTTAATTACTGTTGTAGATTTATCAAAGTATCAGTGAATAGACCTGTGCAAAGTTAGACTACACAATCTTATTCTGAGCCAGATAAATCATGTTTGGTGATTAATCCGGAGTACTTTAAAGGGGTTTGCCTGTCTTTTACAGTCTTCTTTAGATCAGCTATTAGTTGGTCTACTTTATGACTGTATTTTCTAGCACTGGGGTTAATTGCAACAAAACCACACCCTCTGTACACAGTCACGCTCCTTTTTGGAAAATTGCCTAAAAATCCCTTAAAAATGGGGTGCAAGTGCAAATTAGTCCAGAATGATGCTGATAAATCAAACCCACAATATCTAATCCTATAATGTATAATAGTGACTGCTAAACTATTGCCATGTGTGATACTGTCTGCGAGTTGCTTATCTAATTAGAAGTTTGCCCCTCTTGCCGCCTCTTGTTTGTCCCATGATGTGAGTATTGAGCGTGGAACTGGAGTCAGCGGTCTGAGATCTCCGTAGCTCCTGATAGAGATAATTATTACAGCCTTGTAACATAATCAGTGCTATTATCTCGCCTCCAGAATCCCACCGTCCTCGCATTACTGATCCGTTCAGGAGATCGATAGTAAATTTAACCAGATCAGATGTCGTCTTTTCTGCAGGAAAAGTCATTTGTCTCTGACATCAAAATGCATTTGCACTGATTTTTTCAACAATTTACGTCCGCTCCATATGAATGAGACAAGTGTGGCGGCACTTATTATTAACTTATGTTATGGGAAACCTATAGAAATGTACAATGTGTCTCTGCTGTCAGGGGGAATAAATTGTAGCACACTGAACCCCTGAATTATTCATACCCCACAATGTAAAGTATCTGATGTGTTAGATGGAGGCAGTGAAACGCCTTATTCTCTTTGATCACAGGCTCTGTATATGTTTTATGCCCTGGCGATCGTGTGCGATGATTTCTTTGTTCCATCCTTGGAGAAGATCTGTGAGGTGAGTTGATTGATTTCAGATAATATCTCTTCACACATTCCTCCACATCTTTTCTGAATCTACTCACTATTCCATGTACTTCTATTGAGAGAACATGACCTACAAGTGTTCATCCTGAACCTCCTGGTTCATTAATGATAGAGCTACTGTAAAGAGACACAAGCAATTCACTAAACAGAAGACAGAAAACTAGGGTTATAAATTTGTTGTAAAGTGCCACTCAACGGATGTAACTAATCTCATATACCACACCCCTTTATGGACCCTCTAATCTGTGCATATTTTTTAGTAATTTTTTTGGTGATTATATTTTCACAAAATGTTCTTATTAGAGCTCTGGCATGCTGGAAGCCCCCACACTCATGGACAGAAAATGGAAGATATAAACAATTAGAAAATAGACACAGATTATAAAAAAGGGATATTTTTTGTCAGTAATTTAAAAAAAATTGTGACAGATTTCCTTTAAAGGAAATCTTTCACCAGAATCAAGGATAGTAAACCAAGCACACTTACCTACATGCTTGTTTGTGCCCCCTCTGGTAGGATCCATTCTTCTTTTCAATCCTTATGTGCTTGTTTTTTTTTAAAAAAGAAGCTTTAGAAATTATACAAATGAGCCTGAGGCTAATGGGTCAATTAAAGGGATTGGCCACTTTACCTCAGGTTTTTTTTTTTGCAAAATGTCTAATAATTTTAGGGGGCAGGATATTAGGTAATTTACCCATATTCTTCTTCAAAAAGTTCTCCATCGCTTTATTACTATGTAAATTGAGCCTCCTTTCTTTTTCCTCATCAGCTAGACATTCCTCACCACAAATTGGCCACTCATGAAGGGTCATGGAATCTGTATTCATCCACGAGCAATCACCCTGCAAGGACTTAGGAAGGTATTCATGAATATAAGATAAAGGTCCTGGCAGGGCGATTGTTCATGGACAGATCACATGACCTTCCATCAGCTGCCATTTTATGGTCAGGAATGTCTGGCTGATGAGGAAAAGAGGCTCAATTTACATCAAGAAAGCAGTGCAGAAATATTAATAGATGTATATTGGTGAATTACCTAATACCCCCCTACAATTACGCACAGAATTACAAATAACATAAGGTAAAACCCCTTTAAAATTTATGGAGCCCGGAGCCTCTCAAAGTCGTTTGCATAATTTCTAAAGCCTTTTTTTTGTATAAACATGGGCAAAAGAAGCTAAAAGATGAGCGGATCCTGCCAGAGGGGGAACACACCAGCATGTAAGTGGCCTTGGTTTACAATCCTTGATCTTGGTGATAGATTTCCTAACTAAACTCCTGACTGGGAATTTTAATGCCTGCTTAGAATGAGCTACTTTAAATTTCAATAGAAATTTAATAATAATAAACAATTTTTATGTGAAATATCAATAATTAAAAACAAAGCCAAAGCATTTACAACTTTAAAAGGGGATTTCCCCAAGCTATAGGTGTTGTGTCTGATTATTGTTGTGCACCACTGGACCCACAGAGGGTGGTTTATAGTATAAAAATAGATTTCCAGATAATAGGAAAAAAATTACCCTGCCATCTCGCTGCTTTCCATGAGACAAGATTTGTGTTTGAAGTTGGGCAGATTTAGTCGCTGCTCAGAATCTCAGCATGAAGTAGCTACGGTATGTTGTCACATGGTAATGAGAGGTGACAGAGAAAAGTAGGAACAAAGATGTACAGGCACAATGGTGAACGCTGATGTACGAAAACAAGGGCTGCAAGGACAGAACTGAGACGCCGGAGGCATGAAGATGTACAAATTAAAACTAAATGAAAGTTAACCCCTTTGAGGCTAAATATCCTAGAAAAACCCCATAGATTGTTAATAAAGGTATGTCACAGTATCTACACAATCCGGGAATTCCGCGATGATTCCAACTACGTCAGATTCTGAACCTACAGAGCAAATCTTTTTGCCGTGCATGTGGATGGGATTTATATAATTCCAATCTATTATGCTGCTATTGTAAAGCTGTGGATGAATACTGGTGATTCTTCTAGAGTAAACCTGCAACAACTATGTAGTGTATGAAAAGGCTGCAGTAATGGTTTTTTTAAAAGTTATTAACAAAAATTAAATATTCTGCGAGAATATACAAAGGTTCCCATTCATTCTTGGCACCAGGGCTGTCAGAGTATGAGATGGCATCTGTAATCACCAGACCTGTTGTGCATTTGGAGTTTGTTCAGAATCTTAAGAGTTGATCTTGAATCTATGCAGAATATTATTTTTGCTGCATAATATACCACATTGCTGCCAGCTGCCTCCTTGGCTCCACGTCAATCACTACCCATCTCCTAGAATCTTCTGCCCACAGTTACTGGCAGCATCTGCTTGGCAACTGGCACCTGGCACTGCCTGAATATCAAGGAATTGATCTGCTGTGAATCGTCTCTGATTAATGAGAACTTTTCTTACAGAGGCTGCACCTGAGTGAAGATGTGGCCGGGGCAACCTTCATGGCGGCAGGCAGCTCCACTCCTGAGCTATTTGCCTCTGTCATTGGTAAGTTTACAATACAGTCAATAGGTTGCAATGAGCCATGAGGTGCCATGCGCCTCATTGGTTGTTTATTAGATTTTACCAATAGTTTTACTTTCAAATGAGAACATAGTTAAATCAAAGACCCTATATCAGTGGTGGCGAACCTATGGAACGGGTGCCAGAGGTGGCAATTAGAGCCCTTTTTGTGGGCACACAGGCATTCATGCCAACAGAGAGTTAGTGGTCCAAGACAGCTCAGGACGTGCCATGCTCAGCAGCATTTCAAAGCAATATCCTTGGCTGCCACAACTACAGGAGGAGCGAGAAGGTTTGGATACATATGGGTTATCATTCGAGCTTCTGCTCTGGTTCCCCTGATTCTATCTCTTCAGGGGACCCTGGAGGGAAGCTACAATCCAAATGTCTCCATCATCGTATTTTTGAACTCAGGACGCCAATACGATTGAAACCTGGGATCAATAAGTTACTACTAAAATTGTCATGCTGGCACTTTGTGACATGTAAATGGCTCTTGGTTGTAGTTTGGGCACTCCAAAAGGTTTGGCATCCCTACAGTTTCTATACCTCCATGCAATCCATTCCTATTTAATGATTATTCTTCAATTTAGGATTCCTTTAATCCATCACTAATAATAAATCTTGATAATCCAGCACAGGATGCCTTCCGTTCAGCCTCAGCCTTAGGAGACCCTTCCAAAATATCACCACCTGCCTTAGCATAACTTTTCTGTGCCGCCAGAGTCACTGTAGATGCCAGAAAATCACAGGCAAGAAAGCGAGAAAACTGAGATTGAAAATTATCTCTGAGCCAACACTTA
Source organism: Engystomops pustulosus (assembly GCA_019512145.1). Taxonomy (NCBI): domain Eukaryota; kingdom Metazoa; phylum Chordata; class Amphibia; order Anura; family Leptodactylidae; genus Engystomops; species Engystomops pustulosus. The sequence goes on from WNYA01000680.1 coordinate 116,291, forward strand.
CACATTGATATAATCCACAGTGAGATCCATGTCACAGGTGATAAAAAAGTTCTATGGGAGGGAGTAGATCGACACCTTCTGGTTAGGACTGGAACATCAAGATGAGGGCTTTGAATTTATGAGAGTAAAGCTGGAAATAGCCTCACATCACTACAAAACATTTAATACCTGACAGGAACATTGAAAAAGAAATCTTATATAGAAAGCATCTAGACTGCTGCTTTCTCCTGGCATTTATGTAATGGGACAATAAAATGGTTATAACCCTCTCTCTCATCTTTTAGGAGTCTTTATCACCCACGGTGATGTCGGTGTTGGGACCATTGTTGGTTCAGCTGTGTTTAATATTTTATGTATAATTGGTGTTTGTGGAGTTTTTGCTGGGCAGGTAAGAAATAGTTTCTAATTGTATATCTATTATCTATCTTTTATTTGTTTCCATCATTAACCCTTTTCTGTTTCTACAGGTGGTACGCCTAACATGGTGGTCTTTGTTCCGGGACTCCATGTACTACATTTTAGCAATAATAGCATTAATAATCGTAAGTAACATCACTTCTGATTGTACATATTCATGGTGATATCTCCAGAGCTGCCAAATGTGTTATTATCTAGGACAGATTTTCATGAATAATTAATTGCTAAACATCTAGGATTATGTATTCATCAAGCATTCGATGCACACAACCAAAACAGAAAAACCCTGACTAAATTCAATAATTACCCCAATATAATGATTGTGGGTTCTTCCCCAAACCTCTGAGGCTGCATTTACATTACTTTTTGAAACACAATACGACAGGAAATTTGCCTAATTCCATTGCTGTTAACATTTGTATTTACAAAACACAATGTTAACACAATATGTTAATGTAATGTACCAATATGACAATGCACTGTGCCGCGATTCAATAACATTGTGCGCCCGATATTCTGCATGTGTCGCTTCCCCGGTTAGGATCCTTCGGAGTTCATCATCTTCTTCCTAGTGCATGGGTTGCAACCCAATTTTTATCTTAATTCCGTACTCAGTCCGAATCAGTCGGATCGTCCAACGGGCCGCCCCCGATTTCTGTTGCATGATAGCCTGCGCCGCTGCAGGCGCCAAAATGCTATGCCAAATCCCTGTCCCAGCGGCGCAAATCCTGAATACCATGAACAGTCAGACGGAAATGCGATATGCGGACCCTGAGAGTGATGTCAGACGTGCCGTTTTGTCTGCGTTTGTAAACGCAGATAAAGCCGCACCCACCATGGCAGGCCGCGACCCAATCACATCGGCGGTTTAAATTAACGCAAAACACCGGCGGCTCGTTCCCGATCGCAGGTTTTTCCATAGAAACGCCGATGCGATCGGGCCGCGGCACACCCGATTGGGGCGGCATTGTTTGCGTTTGCAAACGCAAACAAAACGGCACGTGTGCCACTAGCCTTAGTAAATAACCCCATTGCGTTTCAAAACGCCACATTTGAACACAGCCCCTAGGGCAGTGATGGGCAACCTTTTGAGCTTGGTGTGTCAAAGTTTGCTAAAAAAAACTAGCATAACTCGGGTCGTGTGTCACCTTTAGAAAAAAACAACAACAAATTTTGTGATATTTTGAGTTTAAATAACAAATATGTATAATTATTTATGCCATCACATGACCCCAATAACGAAAAAGCAAAATTTTTATAGTCTACAAAAGGGGCCAATGAGGAAACTAAAATCCTGGCAGCTGCAGGGCGCTCCTTCCCTTCTGCGTCTCGCTGTGCCCCCATAAAACAAGTAATGGCCACATGCGGGGGGCCCCTGTACTCGGGAGAAATTGCATAACAAATTGTAAGATGGATTTTCTCTTTTTATCTTTTGGAAATGTGTAAATTTTAGGCTAAATGAACGTATAACTGACACAATTTGACCCCCTTCCCTAAAGCAGTGCACATTAACCCCCCCTGTCTAAAGCCCTTAGACAGAGACAGGACTGGCAGTGCTCAATTCCTCAATTAAGATCCCCCCAAAAAATAACAAAAAAGCAGTGTACCTTTTAACTAGTTTTAAGGACATTTGTTTCCTGAGAAGTGCCCCCCATAGCTGTGTACATCACAGCGCAGCCGGCAGAGCTCAACTCACTTACCTAACTGGCAGAGGCTCCAATGACGCCTCCGTTACTCCTCTTCAGGCCGCTTCAGCTCCTGTGTAGCTGATGTTCCTGCGTCTGTACGAGCCAGGGCTGCTCTGTCTCCACGCTCCACTCTGACGTCTTGCGCGGCCTCCGCAGAGCAGAATGGCAAGACAGGAGCAGCAGCTGCGATCTCTCTGACTGAGATGCAGCCGCTCGCTGCAGAGCACATCACTGGCTGGACCCGCCAGACAACGCGACCGGAGACAGACAGCCCCGATCAGTCTGCCACTGCACTACAGCACGGCAAGCGCCGTGTCACTGAAAATGGCTACACGTGTCAGTGCTGACACGCGTATCATAGGTTAGCCATCACTGCCCTATTGGGATATTTATCATGTGCCTGCGTATGATAACCTTGCCACTGCATTTTCGCAGCGTTTCAGCCTCTTGATCTATCGGCCATAGAAATAAACGCAGCCAACGACATCACATGTGAAAAGTCGCTGTCTGCAACAAATGCGCAGGTGCGGGGACAGTAATGCACCACGCTGGTCCCACTGGCTTGAAGGTGGCGGAGAGGGCTAAATAATAACAAGTACTATTAATAAGCTAACATTTGCAATTATTTCAGGGCTTCTATGCAACTGACGTGGTGCAGAGGCCCTGATAAATATGCCTCATAGTGTGTATTTTAGAAAGTGATACATTAAATAACGTAATTAAATTTAAGTAACTATTTTAGCAAATCCTTAATTGGTGCTTAAGTTGATAGAAGACATACACAGAGTTTAATTACCAGATCCCTGTATGAACACAGTATGACGGTAATTTTTGTTTTATCTCTTACAGTTTATTTACGATGAAGTTATTGTTTGGTGAGTACACCACTCATTCATGTGAAGCAGCTTATCTCTTCACTTACTTGAGCTCCAACCAGCAGATTAAAGGGAATCTGTCAGATGTTTCATCCATACAAAGCTGCAGACAGTTTTAGGTCAGCAGCCCTGAAGATCTGTGTATCCATACTACACAGATCACTTTAGGTTTGTAGTTTAGACCAGTGATTTTCATCCTTTTTTGAGCCACGGCACACTTTTTATACTTAGAAAATCCTGGGGCACACCACCAACCAAAACAGCACAAAATGACACTAAAACAGTCATATTATAAATATAAGTAATAATATAGATTCTACATTTATTTTACTCACTCAGTGTGAAACCTGGGCCTGTTTCGATAAACACAAAAGGGATATCCTGGCAGGAATGGGGGAAAGACGCACACGAAGCTCTTCCTCAACAGTTCTCAGTTTCTCCCTGTTTTTAGTATATGGTGCTGATTATTATGTGGCTCATATACTGCAAAATAAAGGGGTACAATGAGAAGTACTATGGCCATGAGGCTCATATCCTCAGCATAGGAGCTGGTACTTGTAGTACTCCAGCCTCATGACTATAGTATTTCTCATTTTACATTTCTCATTGTTATATGCAGTATACTGCGTGGAGTAGTACAAGTACCAGCTCATATAGTCAGCATTATTGGCGGGCATTACCTTGGCGGTGGGCAAATGCGAGAGTCTCTCCTCTCTCAGGATGATGCGCCGGCCTCGGTGACGTCATTTTGTCACGCGAGGTTCAAAGCTTGCGCATGTGTTATTGTACACGTCTCCTACATTGTAAGAAGCCGTGACTGCGCATCGCTGTGCATTGCCGGGAAACAAAACACAGGGAGCACCATAGTTTGGGGAACTTTCCCCGCGGCACACCCGACCATGTGTCGTGGCACACTAGTGTGCCACGGCACACTGGTTGAAAATCACTGGTTTAGAGCACCCTAGAGGAAGGCCTGTGCTATGTTCAGTGAAGATATCTCACACACCAGTGCACCAGGGTGTTCCAAATCCAGCTACAATCCTGGAATATAATTGCATTTTCCACAGATCTGCTGCTACTACTGTAAACACACACACAAAAGGTATAACTATACTGACAAATTGCAGCTCTGGAGCACAATGATTTGAGCTCTGGAGTATAATATGGGATATAACTAAGACAAAATAAAAGATAAGTAATGTAATCTAAGCAATCCAACAAAATTGTGAATGGCAGGATGCCTATCCTGTACAGCTTTGCTAGTTATGTAAGTTAGGTACAATCAAAAGAAATAAATTGTAACTGTAAAAAAAATTTTTTTTGTTAAAATGACTCAATGGGGTTTCTCAACCAACCACATACTTTTCCCACTGATAACCTGTCCTTAGGCTTCTTCTTTTGGCTCCGTCCCCTAAATAGGTTCTGATGCCAGAAAGTTTGAACGTTTTGGGGTCCAAGTGTTAGAATAAGCCATAAAAATGCCTAGGGGGCTAGAAAATTCAAAAAATTGAAAAAAACCCACTGACAGCTGTTATTTTTATATGGCTTGTAAAATGAAAGTAAAATAAAGTCCACTGTGCAACTAAACATTCCCTCCTAATTGCCAAATATAAGCTGAAATGAAATCTCTGCCGCTACATTGTACATCTCAGTTCTCAGTCTAAAAAAGGGGTAGTCATAAAGTACATTAAATAAAAGGATCTAACATAAAAAAATCTGAAGTGAAACATGCTGTAGAACAGTTGTCGCCAACATGTAGTTCAGCTTGATGTCAGGGCATGCCATGCGTTGTAGAGCCACAGGTTGGAGTTTATGGCTACAAAATACTAATCCCATATTATATGAAACACCACAAGTCCCAGCAGTAATATTTAGTGTTTCAGATATTGTGTTCTCATTGTAATAAAATGCCATTTGTGATTTGCAGGTGGGAGAGTCTGATATTAATCATCATGTATCTGATTTACATACTCATTATGAAGTAAGTGCATCACATAGTAATTATTTTACATCAGTGTCCCCCATGGAAATTGGGAGTTATAGTTTTCCTAGAACTGGAACATTACAGCATGGAGTTCATATTTTATTGAACATTGGTTTTTCAGGTGTATAGTCTTGAGGGGCAAAGCAAAGCAATCTTAGAGCCCAGTTAATTTTCTGAAACCGCCCAATACCCTGTGGTCGCCACTTTCTATCTTAAATCTCCAGTGCTAGGGGAGAGGAGAGGGGTTATGCTTTGTAAAGTGCTACATGAATAAAGATTATTATTATTATATGAATTACGGTATAATATTTATTGCCTCTCATGCTGTTGACCAGAAATTTCTTCAGTCTCGGACAACACTTTTTATACACATTGTATTGTGGTTTTGAAGTGCAGCTTAACTTTCCTGAAGTTCTCATTTATTGTACAGTAGATGGACTGTTATATTGTGTATTCTGGTTACACATGCCATAGCTATGTCCATAGCATCCTAAAGCACCAGTAACCAGTGTAACAGCCACTCACGTATATGTGCAGACAGATCTAAGTTTCTCCACAAAAAATGGCAGTTTACAGTGTGTCAGTCATGGTGTCAGGTGGACGGAGACCAGAATGGCCCCCTGGACTTCTCCTCTCGTACTATTATAGATACACAGAGATTATTATATTTGGCATGAAAATATATTGCACCAAGTCCCACATCTGAATGAGGAGCTATGGAGTTTTTCCTTTGGTACTGGCTCAATGATCAGGTCTGGCCCCACATTTGAGAACATGGGATACATTTCTGTGGTTTGCAGTGGGAAGGAAGGAGTTAACAGTGACTGATTAAGTGGGGATGCTGAAAGTGTGAGCTCTGCGCATCAGTCTCCTGAGGGGATAATCACTTATAATCTTTGCCGGCCAATCAGATGCTTGTGTTTGGGATCACATGGTTATTACCAAAGATTAGACACTTTGTATTCATTGAGTAACAGATTAAGATTGCTGCTGTAATGTAGTCTAGTGTTACAACCTGCAGAATTGTTCGTTGTGAATCGATTTATTTGTTGGTCTGCCCATTTACCTCTGACTTCTAGCTTACATTTATCTCACATCTATGTATGCATCTTTTTATCTTTTCCTATTTATCTTTTTATGGTTTCTTTTATTTTTTGCCTCAAAAATATACATAATTCCCAAAAATCCCACTGCATTCCCTGCCTTTTCAGTGTCTTCAGATACCATATTATTCCCATTTCCCATTGACCTTTACGACGTGCATTGTACAGGCATAAGTGTGTAGGCAAAACTAATCAGTCTCCCCTGTATTATACTTGGTAGGGAGGTGAACGTTCCCAATAAGCTTGTAGCGATCAGCAGAATTGTGGATTACAGCACTGGAGTATAATACAGGCTCTAACTTGTAAATGCTGTATAAGTACTTTGTATTTTTATATGTAATGTAACATTCTGAGATGAGGTGAATACGTTGTTTTAATTTCTATTTGTGGGGGATTCTTCTTGCTTTTCTTTTACAGATACAATATGAAAATGCAGCACTTATTCACCATCAAACGCAAGAATTTAGGGAACGGCTGCACAATTGGGAGTGAGCTTCAAGATGGTAATGTGTATTGTGATTCGCTGTGTGATGATCCCACAGTCCCTCTGTTGTGGAAAAGTAAGGGTAAGCAGACTGGAGAAAACCACCAATTTTTGAGAGATTTGGGGGTAAATATGCTCCTCTTCAAGACCCCTTTAGTCACAGTTACCTACTCAGTCCACTTGGTGCTTCCCCCATTGACCACAATACATATGATGACCCCCAAGAGCAGTAAATGTGCTGAAATTTCACCAAACATTTGGTCAGTTTCCCTATTTTAAAGGGAACCTGTCACAAGGAGACCCATTTTTAGCACTCCCCCAATCCCCACAGAGCATAGTACATACACTGCCAACGTGTTTTTGTATTAAAAATTGGTTTTACAGAAAAAAAGATATGTTATATTATATCTTTCATAAGCATGTGCTGTGTGACTAGGCAGTTGCCAAATGGGAGGGGCTGGAAAGGAGCAGTTCCCCCCCAACCTTGGGGAACAGCTACTCCATGTGACCTTTTCAAATATATGAAAACACAGATCACTGGGCTTTGCGACGCCCCCTGCTCCTCTACAGCCAATCCCGAGTGTTGGGAGGTATTCATATATTTGAAAAGGTCACAAGTTTCCCAAGGGTGGGGGGGGGGGGGGCCGCCCCTTTCCAGCCCCTCCCAACTGGCAACTGCCTAGTCACACAGCAGATGCTAATGAAAGGTACAATATAATCTTTTTTTCTGTAAAACCTATTTTTTATACAAAAACACTTTGGCAGTGTATGTACTATGCTCTATGGGGACTGGGGGAGTGCTAAAAATGGGTCTCCTGGTGACAGGTTCCCTTTAAGTTTCCAGGATATACATTTCCTTTTGTATAGCCCCAGGCACCTGTAAAGGATTATATGGACATTTAAGGGTTTTTCTGGACTAAAAATATTGATCCATAGAATTGGTCCGTGATACCAAATTGGAAGGGTGTCCAAATCCTGGTACCCTCATTATTGGGTTTATGATCAGTTCTCATTCATTTGAATTAAAGAGAACTGTCGCTTCCTGCTGCATTCTGATGTTGACTATCTATCCTTAGATACTACAGCAGTATGTTATAAGGTCCTAAGCTTCCCCTAGTGCCAGAATTTTGAGGTAAAGAAAAAGGATTGCATGGCCATTTTGTCAGGGATATTCTGAGTTCTTGCTTAAAGGGTTTGGATATATGTAACCATATGTCACAGAATGTGGAATAGGTTAGTTTTTATTAGCATAAAAACCCTATTAGTCTAACAAGTCCACTTACATTCAGCAATTTATATCTGATACCCAGAACAAGCCATATAAATAGAAATAGGGAACTGAAATTCATAAATTAATCATAAGTAAAGATGACTCAAGTTAGTGACGTTGATTATTGTGAGTAAACAAGACAAAGTTAGAAATCTAAAGAACTTCCACTCCTTGATGTATATTCAGTTGTATTGTAAAAACTCGGAGTAGCCAGTTCCTGTATTACAGTGGGTGGTCTGTGAGAGTAAAACCATTGTGAGCTCCTAATATGGAAACAGTACAACACTATGCAGTGCTTGTAATGTAAACTAGGGGGAGCTGTTTAGTCAATTCTTCTGTAAATGGACATTTTATCTAAAGTCTTTTATCTGCCACGGGTGAGCTGTTAAAGGGGTTTTCCATTTTCAGCAAATACATTTTATTGTTTGTATAATGAAAAGTTATACAATTTTAATTCCAATGCACACTATGGGGCACATTTACTATAATGTACTGTGCCGCGATTAACTAAGCTTGTGTGCCCGATAACAGGAATGTGTCGCTTCCCCGCTCAGGTCCGACAGAGTTCACCATCTTTCTAGTGGTGGTGCGTATTAGGGCTAGGGCATGCAACACAATTTGATCGTTAAATCCCGCGCTCAGTCCAAATCAGTTGAATCGTCCGACGGCGCAACCCCTTAATTGTGTCGCATGAAAGCCAGCGCACACACTTCTCAAATACCTGTGCAAGCCATTTTAGCCCCAAAAACGGTGCACAGTCCGTCAAAAGTGTGCGTGCGACCCTTAGTAAATGAGCCCCTATATATCAATTCCACACATTTTTCTACATCTCTGCTAGTTGACATTCTATAGAAAGCTTCATTGTTTACTTCCTGTGAATAGAAATCTGTCCCTGGTCATGTGATGTCACACAGGTGCACAGCTCGTTAGTATCATAGAGAGTAATCAGAGCTGTGTGGTATAACGAGCCTGATTGGTTGCCATAAGTCATGTTAACCCCTTCATGCACCTACTATAATATCCCGGTGCTGCAGGGGGGTGTATGAATAAAGCGCACAGGCTGAGCTCTCCTCATACACAGCGGGTGTCAGCTGCATAATAGAGCTGACACCCACCTCTTACTTACAGTTAAGTGCCACGAACACGAGCGCAGCACCTAACTTAGCATTCTATGGGCACCGCCATCATGTATGGCTGCTTGACGCCCCCAGTAGTGTCATAGTTTGCCGGCGTTTGGTTCCTATGGCAGCCTACAGTCCCATTGAGACTTGTAGGCTTGCCATGTGTAATAATCTCTAATAACCAGCATATGGCAGGCAATTAGAGATCAGCAGTAATATTGCTATATAATTAAATGGGTTTGGCGGTGCAAGAACAATAAAATGTTGTACTTATCCCCCTCTGGGTTGGCACCCCCACATAACATGCATGTCACACTGCACCCCAAAATTTCCCCCTCCACCCCCACATAACATCCATGTCACGCTGCACCCCCACATCCCCCCTCCACCCCCACATAACATGCATGTCACGCTGCACCCCCACTTTCCCCCTTGCACCCCCACATTACATATATGTTGCACAGCACTCCCACACACACCATGCACCCCCACATTACATGGATGTTACACTGTACCCCCACATTATATACTTGTCACACTGCCCCCCACCCCATTATATACTTATCACACTGCCCCCCCCACATTATATAATTGTCACACTGCCACCTACACATTATATACTTGTCACACTGCCCCCCCTCACATTATATACTTGTTACACTGCCCCCCCCCACATTACATGGTTGATACATTGTATCCCCACATTATATACTTGTCACACTGCCCCCCCCCCCCCC